>JABFPD010000260.1:0-13071 GCA_022817545.1 Cremastobaeus sp. ZL-2020 | reverse complement strand
TAAAAATTGCCAAATGTATCTCAGAAGATACATTGAGAAGGAAAGGATTAATAATATAATCTTATGGCTATCGCATACACTATGACATTTGTGAATGTATTGTTTGCAGGTGTTACCGTTTACAGCTTACCGGAATGGTGTGTGATAGCCAATAGCCCTCATACATTACTTATTATTATATTGTTTTGTTGTTTTTTTGTGGAAAAGCAAACAAAAGCCAAAATGAATTTAATTAAACGTATGGAGGAAAAGGAATGATACCAAATATATAGTGTCAAGTTTAGTAATATTAATTTATTCATTTTGGAGCACTATTTATTATGGACAAGTTAATGATATTTATTTCAGCTTAAATGCACATTTTACCACACACGTGTTTGGATCATTAAATTAAAATAATTATATTAGGTTATAATGTAATAATTAAAATATTATAATATTTAAACAGATTATAGGTAAATATAAATAATAGCTGATTTTAGAGTAAGCAATCAATCTTCATCGAGATCTTCATTATCGAAATTGGAGTCTTCAGTCGCATCATCTAAACTGGAAGCATCTTCGAAATCATCATGAGTTCTTATCAGACCTGCATCATAATCTTTAATAAATTAATATTGTAAATCGTGTTGATTTGCTGTATTATAGTTTTTCACATTATAATTTATATTACCAATAAATTCATTCTGCAAATGATTAAACTTTGTGTTACTGTCTTCATTATTTGGTTGCATTTTACCAACTTCAAAGGAATTAGCAACACTCTCCATGTCTGCTTTAGTGGTTGCAGCCGTTGAAAGATCGTCAACTATTGGAGAGACTTCTTAAAATATAAAAATATAGAATTTTAATAGAAAATCAGAGTACCATATATAAAATTGATTTTTGCAAGTATTGCACTTTTTTACCATTTGATTCTACGATTTCCTCACTTGGCTCATTTTTCTTAACTTTAACAGACTTTACTTTTTTCTTTCCAGATGTTTGCTTTGCTGCATATTCAGTACATAGTTGTGTAACAATATCTCTAACCCTCTCAAGAAAAGGTAATTTCCATTCATCACCCTGATCCTTAAACCTGCCAATTGTCGTCAAAAATTTGGCGAAATCTGAAGTTCAAAAGAATTACTATTCAATTTCAAAATAAATGCAAATGATAAATATATGAAAACCATTATCATAAAAAATAATATCTCACCATTAACAGCATTCATCATTTTGGAATCTAATTTCTTCTTGGGAATTATTTTCCCATTTTCATCTTTCGTTCGAGATAAACCTGTAGGAGAACTCTCTTTTAGAGCCTGAGATCCGAACAATCTCAAAGATAATGCACGAATAATGCTTCCAGCTGATTGTTTGCTTATGATGTTATCATACTCTTTTCTTGAAATATAAAATGATTGTCCAATATGTACCTGTAAAGAAAAAAAAATTATAAAAACTTATAACAATCAAAATATGACAAATAAATTAATGTGATTCAATGTATAATTAATTACATTTTTGGTTATTGGATTTTCGTATCCAACAGGCTGGTGAATACTATCTGGATTTGCTGATACAACATTTTGTTTCATATAGTTTTGGAAATCATCTGTAAAAATGAGTTTTAAGGTCAGAATAAACGTGAATATAATTTTTTAATTGTACGATAAAAGTTGAACCTTTTAATGCCTGTACGACGTCGATGCAATCTTTTTTCAGTGAAATATCTCCTCTTATGAAATCATGAATAATGTTATCCTTGTCAACATTTATTTGCCTCTCTTTTTCGAGTGCTTTCTTCAAATGAAGATTTTCTTCTCCAACCGCTAAGACTTGATTTTGGTAGTGTTCTTTTTGTTGTATTGTTGAATGAAGTTGTTTTTCAAAATCCGTAATGATTGAAGAGCACTAAAACATAAAGACAAAATTTACATTGCTATTACTGGAATCGAACAATTCTATGTGATAACTTTACTTTTGACAAATTCACTTTTACTGGATGCTACAAATATTAGGTGAAACACCAAATTAGTGACCGCTCAAAACCTCAAGTGAAATATTTGTTTTAAAGATTTCGCTTATAAAACAAATTGATTAAATTAAATTACATTGTTCAAAAATTAGTATAATTTATAACTTGTATAACTAGCACAATGTTTATATCTTGGAATCTTATTACCATTGAAATGTAAAAAATATTCACTAATTGGTAACAAATTAGGTGTATTTTCTTGATATTTTGGAAACAGCAAGATTTTTTATATAAAACCAAGTTCTCCAGTTATCAATTTTGTTTTTACCTTTTGGCATTTTATTAGTGAAATATTATCTTCCATTTCACTGTCATATGAAATATTTGTATAACGTCGTTTCCGATAAGGAATAATATTCTGTTCTTCGCAGTCAAGAAAGCCGTATGGGTCACTATTATTTTCTACAGCATGTGCACAGATTTCTTCTAGTGGTGTACCTCTTGGAATTATTGTCTCATTTACAATTTTGGGACCAGACGTACTTGCTGTTGTATTGAAAGTTATTTTATCCTGGGGAAAAATGTTGCACACAATTTAATAATTGTTTCACTCTATTGAAATTTAATAAGATACATTTCATTATTATTATTTTTACCTTGTCAATTTCTTTTGTAGAAGGAGAAGATCTGTCTTTAAAATTGCCTGTTTTCTCAACAGGAAGTATAGATTTCTGCATAGTACTTTGTTTTGATTCGAAGCCCTTCTGCTTGTCGTGAAGACAAATTTCATCCATTGATGGACCGCAAGCTTGAACAGTGGAATCTACTGGCTGTAAGTCCACTGTCAATTCTGGTTTTTCATCAGTTGGTGTCACTGATTCAGAAACTTTTAATTTCAAATCAATCGATTGTTCTTCATTAATAATAAGGAATGTTTCTGCATCTTTGGAAGACTCTCCTTGTTTTGTAGGAAATGAATCATTTTGATTTTGCTGAGACGTCGTGTCCTTGGAAGAATTAGGGAAATCTTCAACACCCGTAGCTTTGTCTTTGGAAAGGGCATTTTTCTGCAAATTAGAAACAAAAAGTCAAAATTATAAATAAAAACCTATACAACGAAAAATTAAATATTAGGTACATTAATTGTTATAAATGTACAAAATATAAAAAAAAATAGAAAATTATTTGTATAAGTATCAAAAACATCTGACAGAGAATCTAAAAATTCGATTGCTCGAATCATGGACACTGGCTTATTGACAAAGTAGGCTTTTCATTAGTTTTTTAAATGTAAAAAATCATTGTTATATTTTATACCTTTGCACGTAATGTTGCTATTTTAGTTTGCATCCATTTTGGCATTGTCTTAGCTGCATTCTCTGGGGTCTTTGTTTTTTTCTGAAACAGAAGGAAGATTATGAAATAAAATTATTTCATTACTTTTATTTGAAAACAAAATCTGTACAGTTAACAAAATTAATGCCTAGCATTTTTTGAATAGACTAAAAAAAGAGAAAACATTCAAAAAACATCCAGGCATTAATTTTGTTGACTGTACAATGATAAATATTGGTCATGATGTTGAAAAATTTGATATATAAGTAGATAAATTATCAACATACGATTTGTAGGTCCAATTCACTAGCTGACTCGCATTTCCAAAAAGCTGGAAAACTACATCGTCTTTTGTTGATTAAATCGTCTAATTCTTCCTTAGTTTCTTCATGAAAAGAATAAAAAAATTTTGTTAAAACATTACAAAAGTAAATTAAAATACTAAAAAAAACAAAATATATTTACAAGCAGATTTGAACTCACTTGCATATAAACCAATAACCCCCACTTCACGAACATCATCTGTACATGTTATGTAGAATTTTTTTTTCCTGATCTTGTCCGGACTAAAATTTTGAATCTTGTCGGAAGTAACAATAAGGTTTTCTTTGGATTTCGATAGTTGTACATAACAGTACAATAATTCAGAATCCATGTTTGTCTTTCCTGTTTCTGGTTCGGCTTTCCCCTTTTTTTTCTTTTTTCCAGTGGAATCCTCTTTTGGGGGCATTTCTTGTGAATAATAGTTTCTTTTAATCCCTGCAAAAAATGAATTTAATGAGATAGGAATTATTCAAAAAAAAAAAATGATGCACAAGAAATAAACTAATACAAACGAATAAAACACTACTAAAAAAAGCAAATGTAAACCTACTAGTTCGCAATTGAAAATTGTTTCATTATATGAAAAAATGATGTTACTTGTGGTAACGATTGATTAAATTTTAACCCTCCATCGGTACACTTATGAGCACGGCTTTCACGCAAAAGAGAAATCCGAGTAGCAGTTTGGGGAAAGATAAAGCTAAATGAAAACAGTGTACCGATGGAGAGTTAAAATAAAACAACTCTTCTTTTTCTAATAACTTTATAAGATCATAACCTTTCCAAGTTTTAAAATAAGTTTTAAAAAAACAATATCACAATACGTTTTTTTTAGCAATATCATCATAAATTTTTTTAGTAATTCATTTTGTATTAAAATCATTTTTTTACCGTCACTGTTGAAAGAATTACATGCAATGAATACTAAATGTATGCTAATAAGACATTCTTTTTCACAGAAATGACCTTTCCAACGATAATACGAGCGAAATGATTTATTTTTACTTTGTCTCACTTCGTTGTATGTTTTCACTTCCTCTCACTTGACAGTGCATTCAAAATCGTCAATGCGTGCACGTTATTTATTTTGTTTTCCGAAACAGAATTATTTTTCACAGCAATAATCTTCCCAGCGAGAACACAAGCGAAATGTTTTGTTTTCATTTTGTCTCCCTTCGTTGTATTTTCTCACTTCATCTCACTTGACTGTGCATATATTCAAAGTCGTCAGTGCGTGTACGTTGGTTTTTCAAAACAGAAAAAGATACCCTACAATACCATATGTCGATATCTCGCATTCGAGCTTTTCATTATACAACTATATTCATATAGTGTAAATGATACTTTCATGAAAAATAGTTTGTATTGTATGCATTATAAAAAGCTGTGAAAAGGGCTTGGAAAAGGGTACAGCATTTTACTTTTATTCAAATGCGTTAACTAAACAGTTACTGTGAAAACAAATATCAAAAAGGTCAGTATTGTGTATGTGTATTGTGTTAAAAAATCTAATGTAAAAGAGTAATTGTCTGTAAATCTTAACCTCGAATTTTCAATTCTTTATCAATTTCATAATTCAATATTTATCGGCCAAAAAAGCCCATAAATATAATTTGTACATGAATTTTATTTATTTTCACACTTATTAGTATGAATCAGTTTTAACATGTATACAAGGTTTTTGAACAGGTTAATATTTTGAAATGCAGTAATATTTATTTATGTTTTTTCTTTTAATGTTTAGAAATAGTTCATTTTATGTAACGTTGATAATAAGTAATAATTTGCTTATTTATCTGTTTAGCTATTTCCGTTTACGAATATAATGATTATAAAAAAACACAATATTAATTTCATTTTTATATCATATAAATAATGTTTGATTGCTTTTGATCGAAACAGGTTCTGTGGATGATACAATTTTTGGAATAGTTGAATGGTGCAAAGAGTTCATCAAACTGCGGTACAAAATATTATTTTGGGATACTTCTGCTTTTCCAATCGACTCGATCAACTTAAGTTATTCTAGTATTTTGGAACAGATAAAACAATATGAGCTATTTTTTGTGGATGAATTCTCGGCTATGTGCTATATTGAAGTTATCCAGGTAATGTGAATCATGCAAAATGCAATAATTAATTTTTCTTCGTTCCCAAAAGAATTTTACAATGTTGCATTTAATCATAACCTTTTTTTCACGTCCAATTTTACAATGATAATGAAAATAATTCTGCTTTTTTATGTAAAAATATATTACACAAATTAACGTGTTTGCATAAATATTTTACAATTACAAAAGGCGAGTGCTGTGAAATTGTCTATATCATTTACACTCTGACTATACGTTTCACTTGTAATAAATACAGTGATATATTTTTATAAGGTTAATATACTAAATACTAAAAGCAATATTTACAATTAAATAGCAGAAATATTAAGTGTATTTTTTATAAGTTTTTTCGCGTTGTTCAAAAATGTTATTACATATTTATGAAAAGTGATCTTTTTTATACATCATTGAATTAATTAGGTACTTATTTTGCAGAGTCTGAGGTGTTTTCAATTACAAAAAAATTGTCCCTCTTCTTTTACTGAGATTGGATTGGAGTAACCTACTTTGCTAAACAAAAATTCACGCACATTTGATGTATTCCTAGAAAACATTTTTTGTTTCTGGTAATTATTATTTAAAGATGTTCATTTGGAAATTAAGGTCTTTCGAGGATTATTTTTGTCATATTATGTATGGCAACGCAGCGTCTGTAATTAGTTCAACATGTGTTCATTTCGGATACGTATAATATATATAACTGAAATTGCGAAAACTATTAAATTTTAATATGAAAATTAATTAAAATTTAATCATCATCATTATAAAATTAAAGCATTATCATTATAACAGAATATTGGATTTTGTGATTGATTTGTTTTTGTAGTATTCAAGTTCAGAAAATTTTGAATAATGTAAAATATATAACATAATGACAAATGTCAACATTATTTATTTTATTTAGCAAAGTTTAAAGACATTGATTTTCATTGAAACATAAGATAATTATATCAAATATAGACCTTCTTGTTTTATTATATAAAAAAGTCCAAAATTTTCTCACCGTTATTAGGAGAATAAAAATTAAGACTGATTATATTTCATTTTTTAAATATTTAATTCGGTTTTCATTATAATCATTTTGTAAATCAAACTAATACAAATTTTATGCCTACTCTCGGATTAAATTATTTTTGTGAACAAATCGACGCAAAATAGACATTTCTTTTACGTTTGAGTGAACGTATCAAGTTCTAATAACAAGACAGGTTTTTTATTATTTTCTTCGAAGTAGGTACTTTCATAGTACATTTGAATTGTTTATTTAAAAAGAGACTACTATTTTTTATTATCAATTTCATTATTATTTTATAAATAATTATCACCCTATCAAAAATATCTTATATAAGATCTTAGGTACGAATTTGGCGTATAAGATCTTACATAAGAACTTATATAAGATCTTACATAAATTCTTAGCTGCAGTCAGCAAAATTAATTCCACCTATGTTTAAACAGTCCTGTCAATTGAATTTACATTGTCAGGGCTGCTTAAGCAGACGTAACATTAATTTTGCTGACTTTGAAATCTTTTCTTATGTAAGATCTTACATGAGAACTTATATAAGATCTCATACGCCAAATTCGCACCTAAGATATTTTTGATAGGGCAGTGTACGTTGGTAGTATGTATCAATGACAGGTAATAGCAAGAAGCTGGGATATAGGTTAATGCTTTCCTGAGCACGACTCCTGTCAATGATACAACTGAGTCGTGTCAGAAAAAAATTGATTAACACAACAAACAGTATTGTAATAACAATTTTCAGTATTTTTTAGTGCACAAATAAATATTGTCATTGATTGTTGTCTTGAAATTAACGCTTTAACGCCGAGAGTATCATATATGATACAATTGTGATTTTTAAAAATTATGCACATTTGACCATATAATTAAATTTTTCCATCTTGAAATAATGTATACAAGATTGTTATCGTTGTATTGAATATTGTAATATACATTTTGAGCCACTGATTATACTTTTAAGATATTGAATATAAAAAAAGGTCAACAAATAAAATTTTAATAAAGTTTTTATTTTTTTACTTATTTTTTCAAGTTACAAAAATGTTAAAACGATGAAGTGATCATATTTTCCACCTCCAAATAAGAGTTCGGCGTTAAAGGGTAAATAAAATAGACTAATATTTAAAAAAATGTAATGATAGAAGAACTAGTTTATTATCTATGTTATTATAAATATTTATATATCTAACCTGCTGCAATGTACTACATAGTTGACATATTTTCAACGTTATTAAACAATCGAAGGAATTACATTTTTATTATAAATTTTACATCACAAAATTCGTTTTAATAGTGTTTTATGCAACAAAGGAGCAAAACAAAACTTTGCTCCCAAGGGCTGTTGTCCTCGTTTCGTTCCCGGTGCACTTGAAACACAGTTTTAAGACTCCCGGGAGAAGCAGGAGTAAAACAACATTTCAGTCCCTAAGGAGCAAAATGCCAACCAGACGGATCAAGGCGAAGCTTTGCTCCTCTGATGTTTTACAATACTCGCTACGCTCGTGCTGTCAATTAAACTATACCCGTGCAAAATGTCCTTTATCTTGTTGCATAAATTACTATTTTAAAGATAATCTTCAGTAATATAACTTTATGAAAATTAGAAAATTTAAAATTTCAATTTTAATTAAAAAAAAAGTGCTTTCTCGAGTTAACGTATAAGCAAAATCCGTTGTAGTGTTAAAGCATTAATTTCCGGATATAAGCATAGAAATAATTGAAAAACAAATATGACATATTTGTCTATATTTGATTATGTCGTTTTGTGTATTAAATTCTTTAGATACTTTATAAATCTTATAACAAATTTGTTTTATATTCCAGTATAATCGCATAGCAAAATGGAGGAAATATTTGAACACCTTATCGGCAATGAAACTATACCCTCAAACAATGGTGTCCATCTTCCTGATGAAGAGATGACTCATAGAGTTGTTCATCGAAGCACTGAGTGGAGACAAGCAAAAAAAAGACAAAGTATAAAATTCATATTTAAAAGTTAACAATAAAACCACGGAATTTTTTTTTAGAAAGTTTTTATTTCAGAATAGTATTTTTTAAATATTCAACAGATTTGTTTAAATTGATGAAATGTTAGTTCGAATTGCTTTGGTAAAATTATTTTTTATTGAGTAGTTAGTTGTTTATTTTTATTTGTTCGAAGCAAATTTCTAACATGTGTAAACAAATTAATAAGTAAATTATTACTGACAATGAAAAATTGCATACATGCATTTCGTTTTATGCTCAAAAGCAGCCAAGAAATAATATATGCAGTATAGTGAGAAAATGTGATTTTCTTACAAAAGTGTGCATATACAAATTAATTTGTGCGTTGAACTTTTTCTATGGGTTTCAAAATTGATTTGGTTGTGTAAATTATTGTCAATTGTTATTAATTAATAATTTCAAACACATAAAACGTTATAAATATATATTTTATAAAAGATAAGATATTTTTAACCCATGTGATTTTAAATTTCTTTGCTGACTAGATAAGTTGTATGTAAAAGAATTACTAGCGTTTCAAGTTTAATACACATTTTTTTAATTTCTAGGAGTACTAGAGGAAGAAAAGAATCCATTAGACCAATCAAAACAATTAACAGCTGTGGAAGATAGTAAACTATCACGACAATTTATTGAAGAAATTTTAATACCGTCTGAAGAATTGACTACTAGTAATTATTCGTCTGATGAGAGTTCAATGGAGGTTGAAGCAACAGCAATATACCAGGAAACAGTCTGGAATTCAACCCGTATCCATCAGACTTCCACATCGAATAATAACAGCTGCAATCATGGTTCATCATCTATGAAAAAAAGAGGATTGACGATACCTGAATTGAGTGCTTGGATTATGTTCAAAGATTCCAATTTATCAGTATAGGATACTATCATGATGGTTCAGGCAATATCATTGCGATTCAATTTATGTGCAAAAGCAAGATACGCACTTTTTGAACTTTGTTCTAATTTAGCCGGTTCTGATTTTAAAAAAGTTCCATTAAGTCAATATGCGTTAGACAAATTATTAAATCCTATAGCAGAACACGTAGCGTATGTGTTTTTTTGCGAAGATTGCTGCGTTGAATTAGATAAGCCTATTCTCGTGAACAATTTCAAAAATAATGATGCCAGAAAATGCTCCAAATGTAAACAGGAAAAAAAGTTGTCTACTTCCGGTGAAAATTATTTTGTAATCATTAGTGTTGAACATCAATTAAAAATGTTGTTGCAGGATCAAACCATCCGAAATACTTTAATTGAAAATGTTAGACAGCACATTGCGGACGACAATAGTTCACAAAGAGTTATACGAGACATTTACGATTCTGAGCGATGTAGGAATAATACTTTGCGAGCAAAAAATGATGCCTATAATATTGTATTATCAGCTAATGTAAATTTAGATGGGGGGAAAATGAAAGACAACAGCGCTTTTAGTTTATGGCCAACTCAAATGACCCTGAATGAATTGCCCATGAAATTAAGACAAAAAATATTCATTTTATGTTCTTTATTTTATACACGAACAGAACCTAAACCAGCTCTTATGAATTTGTATTTAAAATATTTTATAGAACAATTAAATGCCCTTGCCGATAAAGGCATAACTATTGCAACTGAGTTTGGCATTACAAAGACATTTTATATTTTCGTGATGACGTTTCCCGTTGACTCTCCAGCTCGTGCTATACTTCAAAATCGGTTGCAATTCAACGGTTATTACGCTTGCAATTGGTGTTACGCATTCGGTCAACCTGTTGATCGTGTTGTTAAATACACAGTACCGAACGTAGAAAGTTGTAGTCGCACGCATGCTAATCATGTAGTTGATGCATTAAATGCTCAAATAGCTAATGAAAATGTTGCTCCAAAAAAATGTAAAAATATAAAACAAACGACAGTGAATGGTATAAAAGGCGATACAGAGTTATTAAGTTTGGACCATTTTGACTGTATAACTGGATTCAGTGCAGAATACATGCACAGTGTACTTCTTGGAATTTCGCGACAACTGTGGTATACTTGGAAGCCTCTTTTAATTACCAAACAAACTCAGCTGATTCAAAAAAGGTTGATCAATGTTACTCCAACTAAGGAAATACATCGTCATCCGAAAGCTATGAAAAGTATGAAGCAGTGGCACGCAGCAGATTGGGAGTATTGGTTTTTATTCTACAGCATTCCTTGTCTTACTGGTATTTTGGCAGAAAATTATTTGAAATCATATACCCTTTTTGTGTCGGCTGTATACAATTTATTATCTATGAATATTTCAGAAGAAATGCTGTTAGAAGCAGAAGCCAATATTCTGCAATTCGTTTGGGATTGTGAACAATTTTATGGTCAATCGTTCATGACCTTTAATTTACACATTTGCACACATCTTGTCCAGCTCGTACGCTTAAATGGCCCACTATGGGCTACTTCAGCATTCACATTTGAAAGTAATATGGGTATTTTTAAAAGTGATGTTTCTGGACCGACTGCAGTTATGTTGCAAATTACAAAGAAAGTTTTAGAACACAATGAACTAAAAATTAATATTACAAAAATGGATGAGTGCAAATGTAGTACAGTGTATTGCAAGAAATTGTTCGAACGTCGACACTTAAAATCCGATTTTGTAATATCAAAAGAAGGCGGTGTTTTGTATGCGAGCAAGACAGATTCGGATGAATTCGCGAAATGTATATATAAAGATAAAGTATATCACAGTTTACTGTATTCCAAATCTCGAGTAAGCGATGACACATTTGTTCAGTTGACAAATGGTATAATTGGAAGAATTGCTTCTTTTCGTTTACTCAACGATTGCTGTATAATGCGTTTACACCACATTAAAACAAACGATTTGTTTGATTATACAAGTTGTCACATTTTGCGTAATGTTTCAATTGAAAAGGAAATTTTAGAATTTCCAATCACCGACATCAGAACAAAAGTAGTTAGCATTACAATGATTGACAACGATGTAGATAAATTCATTTGTATTCCGCCAAACAATGTTCTACTCTTGTAAGATATGCTATTTTATATAGACTAAATTCCATACGCGCTACGCGGGTCACCATTGTATGTAATTGTACTTCACTTTTTAAATAAATGGTAGTGACAAATATTTAAAATTCATGTTCATTTAATTAATTATATAATGATTAATTCCAATGTGAAATAAAAATTGAAAAGAAGATTTGATCGAAACATCGAAAAAGGAATTGAAAATTAACACATAATTATGAACATATTGTTAATTGCGTATATATATTTAATTACATCAATTAAAACGAAACTTGTTCAAAAAGCCAAATATTTTTTTATTTAATAATTTTAATAAAGCGTTTGATTCGATTTTCAATTTTCCCCGAATGCGAGACTCAATCAGAATTTTGTAAAAGTGTGTCACGAGACCACATGATTCCATCCCGCAAAGTACATGTCCGCGAATCTGGATCGAATACGCATGTATTCCACGCGTATTACCATTTCCACGTGGAATCCACGCGTATTCGAGCCAAAATACGCGGACATTACACAGCTGTGCTCTGCGGGATGTAACCTGAATTTTCTCTTTTTTAAAACAATTTTTTAAAGATAAGATTAAGATAAAAGCTACGTATAATCCGCTCCCTCGAATAAAAGTCAATAGAAAAAAAATTAAAACCAACAGAGAAACAAGTAATTTGAAGTAAAACAACGTTAACAGATGGGACCGCGTAAAAACTAATAACAACGCGTAATTTCCCATGGGAACCTGTAGAAATCAAGGGAAACCCATAAAACTCCTGGAATCACAAAAATAAAAAATTTTTTCAAATGCAACCTTATAAGCTCCAAGAATTACGCATGCGAAAACTCGTGGAATGATAAAAGCAATTGTTTTTCATGGATTTTCATTTACCATTAAAAGGTGCCATTATTTTATCCAGATCTAATTCAAACATTTCCAATATGTTATTTTTTCATACAATTTCATCTGTCAAGAAAGCACTGGATTTATTGATACAAAAATCAAGCTCATTTATCTATAAAATTGTATATGGAAAATTGAGCTTGAACTCAATTTTTCTGTTGCATTTTTCAGACTATTTCAAGCTCAATATTTTTTAGTCTGAAACAGTCTGATCCTTGAACCAGGGAATACAAATGTTTTCCTTTATTGTGTCCGTTAAATTCGTAACAAACAAAGAAAATTCAAAATATATCCATAATTGATAAAAAATTAATAGTTTTCAGGGATGCTTTTTTCATTTCACTATTGTTTTTTGTAATTTGCGAATACTTGCTGTATGTGTGGGCGAGACCGT
>JABFPD010000259.1:0-13078 GCA_022817545.1 Cremastobaeus sp. ZL-2020 | reverse complement strand
GTATTTTTCAGGTGTCTTCGAATGAGAAATATTAAAATTAGTCTTCGCCCCGAATTATTAAACGGTTTAATGATGCAAATAATCCCTCGATTACGTCAATCTGAATTCCGAATAATTCAATAAGAAATGACCTAATGCAGCCACTCAGAATGAATTTCCATTCCGCTCATATACCGAAAATTGAAAAAGTATGGTTATTGTTATCACACTGCAAAAAGAAGTGTCTTGCTTTGAGACATTTTGCAATTTTTTGTCACATTTTTACATTTGAGACACAAAAAACGTCTTAAAATGATAAGAGTATCTTGGAGTAAGACACTTCTTTTTGCAGTGCAAATATCAATGAGCCTGCTCAGTTTCTATGTTGTGAATATTTCTTGAAATTATAAACAAATCAAATTTATCTTATTGGCTAAGAACAATCTTGAAGCAGATAACTAAGCGTGTTTCAATTAACTCGTTTTAATCAATAGACAAGTGAGTAGCTGATAAGTATTGTAATAAATTTACTCTCTCGAGAACCTGTTCATACTACAATATAGTTGTTAACTTATTTGAAGGTTTACATTTGACTACAAAATAAAATTGTTCAATTCTTTCCTTTAAATAACTAGTTTCCCTTTCCCATTTGGCTGCAATGTTTTCTTGTTTTTAAACTAATTTCTCTAGTGATAAACGGTTTTCCACATATTGGGACAGTGATGATAAGTATTTTTGAATGTGGCTTGTATGCTACACTGTAAACTCAGTTGAGGAAAATTACGCAAAAAGTGTAACAATACATTATATATAACGTAAAAAACATGTAATTTTACATTATATAACATGTGTTTTTACATTTTTGTGTAACTTTCCTGCAACTGAGTTTACAGTGTATTACAATGACTGACGAAAAAACAACATAATAATTTTTATATAGACGATTAAAAATGTTTCAAAAAATAAATGACCATATCTCGTAAAAAAACAAAGAGATATGAATTGATAAAGGATGCGCAGGGTGGAAAAAGCTTAGCAATCGTGCTCTCCTTCTGCGAGCAAAACAACAGACCTGATTTCATCGGCCGTCGTAAATAATTGCGCATGCTTGATAAATCAATTTTGACGAAAAAAGTGGCAACGCATTTATAACGAAGCGGACTTAAGGAGTAATTTAAATTCGCACACTCGCGCGTCACGTCACAATCTCGGTTTATTATTATTGGAGTGATACAATTTTGATAAGGCTGTCTTGGCAGAGCGTTCGGTCCCGCAGAATGTTATCTCGAGATTAAATATCTGGCCTCCGGACATATTATTCTGTCTGCGTCCTTAAAATTTATACCCCAGACAAGTATAATGGGGACAGTCTAAACTGTCAGTTAACAAGCCAAGTAGATACACCAAGTTGATTATACACTCAACAAGATAAGCTGTCAATTTGATGGCAGTGCCGTGTTCTGCAATAAGAGCGGCTCATATAACGCCGAGCTAAACTTTCCTCGCTAGACGTTATTTTCGAGTGTCATAAAATCTTACATATTAACCATCCGCAGCATTTGCGAAAAGGATCTTACGATTTCTGCAAAAATTGCCCACAAACGTTCTTTTTCGACTCCATTCAAAATCGGCCCTACGAGAGGTTATTGTCGATTTTTCCTGATTATTCGTGTTACATTTCGTGGAAATGTTTGCGAAATTCGAGATTCGTAAAATCTGTGAATTTTCAGGTTTAGCATGGAAACATTTTTGGAAATGCTGGTAATTTCATTATCGGAAATTCAACGCTGGTTATGAAAGAAGTCTTAGCACAGTTTATTGTATAAAGCGTCACGTTCGGTTTGAGTTTAAAAATTTTAATAGCGAGTTCGAATGAAAGCAAAAACTTGTACTAGACCGTTGATTTATTTAAATTTCAACTCGAAGTTGTGGCAAAGACATCAATTAATTGGTAAGTTGCGCCAAGTTGCAAAGTTCTAGTGAACATTTGCGAACGTTTCCGAAAATTAACTGTTGTATGACACTTCCGCCACCTATACCAAACCTCAGAAATTGAACTTTACCATCCATACAAGTTGGTGTTTCTAGTTTCCGAGCTTTTCACTGGAAAACATTCACGTTGTCCAGTAATTAATTGTTTAATACTGTTGAAACAATTATGCCATTCATCGTTTCGCTCCTCGCCATCAAAACATCATAGCCTCCACGCACTTGCTTTACTTGGGAATTCGCAATAGTAATTGCATTCGCTCTTAAAAATTAACTTTCCATTGTGAAGGCAATTAGATTTTCTATTTGCCATGCTGAATTAATTATAACAGAATCTGTTGTGGCAAATTAGAAAATTGCATTGACATCCATAATTGCCAGATTTTTTACAGAATTATTCGGTTATAAAGCAACATCGATTATATGAAGTATTCCAACTTGTATATGATAACGTCATTTCACTGCAACAAGAAGAGTCTTATTTTAAGACACTTTTCTCATTTTGAAACATTTTTCGATTTTATTTTTGAATTCGAAACATAACAAATGTCTCAAAATGACAAAAGAGTCTAAGTGAGACACTTATTTTTGCAGTGGTACAAGTCAAACAATCTCATTGGTCTAAATTATGGAAATTGCGTCATTTGCAACCTCTCAAAACTATATATTGCTGTATTTTTATCAATTAAAGTGTATATATTCCATACTGGTGGAATTTAATAATCATAAATACAACGAATTACAATCATCGCGGGAATTCGCTGATGTCTCGATCGTTTAATTACGATTAATGAAATTTAATTTGATGAATTTTGCAGATGCTTTTGCGTTATCATCATTATGATTGTAAAATGGTTGGATGATAATTATCAAACTTGTATACTGGTATAAATGTAAATGTATGATTACATTGAATAAATAGTATAAGATACATTTTTCGAAAAACAATGCCAGTTTTTGTCGAAAATTAATTAATCAAATGATAACTAATGATTGTTAAAAGGATCATACGCACGGTAAAAAACGATTTGCCCAATTTTCATACACAATTGTATAACTTGCATATAAAATAATCGTTGCAAATATTTACTGCGCAATCCCGATGTTTTTATATAATTGAAATGAGTGCACTTCATATTAATGAAACGATCACATTATATTCATGCATAAAAACACGAATAACTAATAACAAAAATTGTTCGATTATTTTAATTTTCGTTCCTGCAGAATCCCTTGTAAAAATCAGACATATATGGTAAATCACGTTTTCATATATGGCCCATATATGGAATTCGTGAAAATCATATATGGAATTCGTGAAACCCATATATGGCCATATATATTAACTGTAATTTCATATATGTTCAAAAACAAATCCATATATGACCATGTATGGGTATATATGAGTTATATATGTATTCCAAGAAAACCATATATGTTTTTCGATTATTCATATATGTTTTATTTTTACAAGGGATGTTACCAACGAATGTTTCCCTTGTGTTCGTCCAACCCGAATTGTTTTTGCGAGAAGATTTAAGAATAAAGACTGACCTATCGTAAATATACAGAACGCAGAATTACACATATAAAAGTTGTTTGGAAGGAAAAAATTAACGCTTACGATCCAACCAACTGTTTCGTGATGAAAAATCCATTTGCGCGAGAATTTCTTCATCTCATGACGATTCAAACTAAAGTTTTTCCTGAAATGAACGAAACAATTGCAGACAAAGTTTGGAACTCGGTCTCCGGCACTCGCATTATGTTATGTGTGTGAATATTGCACGACGCCACACGGCATCGCTTGATACTGTCTTCATGATTTAGCGCAGTCATGCTCGTAGCAAGCTCGAAAGACAGAAACGCAGGCGAAACGGGCACCGGGAAAACTCGTTGAAACTTGGTAGCGCTGTTGTTTCTTGCTTTACGGGCCAGAAAACTACTCGGGTGCTTAAGAGATAATTTGTCAGCGAGAAATTACGAGAAAGGTAAGTTGCGATCCACGGCGTTACTATTAAAAGCTCGCTGTGGTGAACCAGAAAGCTCAGACTCCATCCTAACAGTTGGTCCAGCAAAAACTATGTTCAGGGGTAGGAAGAAAGAGGAAATGAAACAGAGGCAGAAAAACGCTACGGAGAAAACGCGTTTACAGTATCGATGCATCATCTAATAGATGCAAGGGCGAGATACACGTGAAAAATATCGAGTTTGGAGTGCATTTTCAATAAATAAAAAGCACAATATAATTCTACCAAATTTCTAATATATTACTGACGTAAGGTGCCTTCTTTATCCGTTAGAAATTAATAATCAGTCAATTGCAATCAAACATTTTTTCAGACATTAAGGATTACTGAATACTTATTTAGGATTTAAGTCTTTGTGAAATGTTTGAAATATATTGCAATACTGTTTTAAAGTAGGGAGAAAACCTAAAGTTTGAACTATCGTTCAACCCTTAGGTTGCTTTCTGTTTTCAATTATAAAAAATGTTTTACGTCCTTTTAAAAATTTACCTTACCTTTTGACTGGTATCTCTGCCGTTATTTTTATTTAAAAAAATATCTGTACTCTGCATAATAAAAGCAAACGTTCATAAAATGTTTTATCAGAATTGATTTTTTTAATTTAATGGATCATGCTGGATTATAAACTGCGCATAAATAGAATATGACAAATTTGAAAGTAGACAGGGAGAATTGCAAACTTCGTGACGTCACAATTTTGTACTTGCATGTAAATACATGAATAGAAGCATGAATCGCTGCAAATGTTCGTACAATATTCAAACTTTATTCGCTTGTCAGCCTTTTGAGAATTATTACCGTTTTAATTAAAATTTATAAAAATGCTCGCATTAATTCAAGTACGGAAAATACCCTGGACAAAATACAGGCTATCGCTGTTTGACACATTCGTGTGTAACGGTTGTCAGTAAAATTTCGACAAATTGTCTACTTACCCATCCTTTGAAATTCCTATTTTTGATGCAACTCGCTTTTTTAATATCAATTATTCTATCATTCAACGTATTCGTTACCGGGATGAACGAAATTCAGCTTGTATTTCAAACACTGTGGAAAGTAATTACCAACTATAGAATATATATAACGATCAAAAGTTTCTCATTAAATATTTTATTTGTTATTAAACGAAATGTAATCCAGAATGAAATAAAAAGAGCAACAATTTTCTTTTTGACAGTTACGAATAAAATAACAGCATCAGATGTTCTTTTCGCGATTAAAATTTAGCGGTCATGTCTAGGCGACACTTTACTTCCTCGATTTAAATATTTTAATATAAAACAGCTGTCACGCTTTAGGAAAATGGAAGTTATATTGACCGTAAGGCGTGTTTTGCCTTCTGTGTGCAGCTACCTTTATTTCCGTTTTACTGAAAGCAGTTGATGGTAGCCTGGCAGTAGGTGGGCTTGCCAAGATTTTCATGAATATTCTTCAGCGCACATTAATGTACTTTATAAATATGCATTGAATTTAAGGATTTTACTATCACCGACAAATTAAGCTTTCCATCTGCAGCTTTAACCTTTTTAGTTCTAATCTAAGAAGCAAGGTGTCGTTGTTCGTCTGCAGCTGTTGACTGCGGCGAGGTAAATTTTTGCATGTCCACGACAAACTTTTAACTATAGTTAACAAACTTCTGTCAACATGTTTTAATTACTAGTTTAATCGACGTTACAATTAATAATCTCTTCTTCTAATTAACACTCATCAATATCGACCACTGGCTTTAATTCAGGTTTTTATTGATGAATTTATAATCTCGCATTTGGTAACTTTTATTAAACCTGATTGATATCATTCTATTAACTTTTTTCTAGTTTTTCTTCCATTTATGTAAATAAAAAATATATTATTAATCATAAACCGAATATTATTCATACTTCTTAACATTATTATTTTTATATAAATATATTGTTCACAGAATAATAAATATTTATTAATTTACAATATAGGGGAATATAGCCAACAGGGAAATAGTTTTTTCTTACCTCAAAAAAGTTTGCATAAGCAATGTGAAATATCGGTATTACTTGTTATAACTAATTATGTGCAACATTTAATTATTACATTCAAATATTATTTACAATTAAAACTTCGATAATAATAACATAAATTATCTTTTATTCTACCAGGATAGAACAGTGAGAAGTTGGCTTTTTCATTGTGAAAATATACCATAAAATATTTTATAACGTCAAATTATTAATATTAAAAAGTTTCTGAAGATTTATGCATAATTTTTTTAGAGATTTACTAAGTAGATTTAATAAAATATAATAAAATTCTCATTTGTTTATTATATAGTGAAAATAAGGAATAACATATTTTTAAGGCCATCCATTGTCATAAAATAAACAATGGTAAGTGTATATGTCTCACTGTTAGACACTTACACTCTTAACTAAAAAAATTTTTTACTAATTTTTTACACTGCAATAACAAATTGACATCTAAGAAATTTTCGATCAAAAAGGCACCAGTGTCTTTTCATTCAAAGATTTGAGACACTATTAGTATTTTTTGAATAAAAATTGTCTCAGAAAAGACACTTGTTTTTGTAGTGTAATGTTAAAAATTAAATTATGTTGGCAAATAAATAGATTATTAATCGGAATAATATAAAATTATTTGTATAGAATAAAATGCCTAACGAATAATCATAAAAACTAGATTCTAATAAAAGTCACATTTTACTTTTAACCTAAAAATATGACATAAGTGTTTTATAAATCGTTAAGATGTATTCACCGTCATAAATATTTCATTTTATAATAAATTATATTAAATTATCATTTGTCAAATGTTTTGAGATTTTTGAAGCAGTCACTTTCTCCAATTTTTATTTTTACTAAATTGTTATATTAAAACGGAAATTTGGAATACATTTACTCGAATTTATAAATATTTAATAAAAATTACTTAAAATTAATACGTTTATTTTATAATTTATACATTTATACATGAGTAAACAAAATAAGTTGAAAAAAAACTTAAATATGAAATTTTCTCGTAAAAATTTCAGGAAGAAGCCATTAAGTTCGAAAAAATTGTTCATTTTTGAAACACATTGTTTGAAACGTACATGATATACTTTCTCATCACGAAACATAAAAAATTATAATATTAATAGCATTTTTAATTTTACAGTGAATATGTAAAATATAGTGTGTCTTTTTAAATCAGAACACCGGAAAAGATAAAATTGATTATTCTAATTATTAAAGGAAGAAAATTGACTGTTGAAGTGAATCATATCCAGCCCATCGTTAAACGATGTAAAAATGCACGCGCGCACTGGTTGCCCACTATAAGCTCGCGTAGACGTGAAAAATTTTGCGAGGATTTGCATAACCGACTCGTTTGCATGAGCTTATTAAAATTTTGGCTCAGGCAATAAACCATTTTAGACTTTACACGTTGGATACGCGAAATCGTCTCCAGGTGTAGTTGATGCTTTTTAAATTCTCAAATTGCCGCCGAGGAGAAGCTAAGGAACGGTTTAATATTCAGAAATTTGCGCAAATACATGCAAATTGGCACGAAACAACGTTGCATTCTTAATTTCCACGCGCTTAATACGAGCGACGTCAATTTTGTAACAAGTTTTGTCCGTTTTTAATTTATGCCCAAGATAATTAAATTCGAACTTTTGCTCGCGAAGAATGCGACCTGACATTTTAGAATTGCAAAAATTTGGGGCAATAACAACGTGTTGTAAGAAACTTTCCATCTCCGTCGATTTTACACGGATATTTCATTAATAACTTCCTTATTCACTTCCGTATACATTATAAATATTCTTTTGTTCATCTTTATGTATTACAAATTTACTTCATCCAGTTTAATTATTACCATTTGCTAAATTTACATTATTAAGTCCATTTCGACTGGGCATTCGATTTTTAATAATGTACTTCCTGTTAAGTTGATTATATAGAGCTTGGCATGTTGGTAAGATATTGAATTATGAATTAATTTCGTGTGGTCATGTTATGATAATATAATGACCTTTTTCTGATCTGAAAACCATATAATGTGGTTTCATTAAGACTTGCAAATTAGACTTTTCTGATGACTCCGAAAGAAAGATGAAGAGGAATGAAAAATCGCGAAATAAGCTGAACAAAAAATTAATCATAACATAATTATCGTCCACGAAGGCCGATTCGTGAGCGGGGAAAATATATTAAAGTTGATTTTATTTTTCGACCGACATTGATAAAGTTGCACAGTTGGGTCTGGCAGGCGCACTTTAACGAGTTTGTTATCTTGCTAATGATTTGCATCACGTTATCGTTTGCTGAACTGCCGAGGAATTGTACCGTCGATTGCGAATTCCAATTCCGTTCCTCACGTTCGACGAGCAAGAATTCTAACCGGAAGTTTCCTGTTTGCGTCATCTTCCTTAAACATGCAACACCCAGCTTCTTCGCTTGTATATTAGGTAGCGATTTGCGGATTAGAAACTTCGGTTCAGCTAAGTTACCGAGTCGTTGCCGACAGACTGTATTTAACTAAATAGTGGCTAAACACCCGACAAACTTGTTGTAACTCTAGACCAAGATATTCATTGGCTTTTCGCTTTCTTTGCTCCACCGAGACACCGTTTGAGCTGATTTCTGTTATTTAATAATGATCCCACACTCTTCCCGTGCAACGTATCCATTATTAACTGCAACGAGGATAACACCTCGAATTACCGAGTTAAACAAAAGGCTGCAGACACTGCACTTAAAATTAAATAATTACATTTACAATTATTGCTGTCCGTAACAAACCAAAGTCAATATTTATTATTCAAAATATTTGTCGATATTTGTACTTACCGGATTTCAGCTTTATTTTTATATATATCAAGTACAACATTCCACTAAATTTTCTAGCAACTTTTTAACTCCAGTTGGATATTTATGATTTTCACGACCATTTGATGATTTTGCCTCGAATTTTGTAATTGTCGTATAGCGATGAAAAAGCTTTTTAATCGTGATGAATGTTGCTTCCTATTTGATAGTATTCGAGGCTGTTCATGAAATTCAAGCTTTTATTGCAAATTAAGATTTGTTTTTAATGAATCGATATATAATGAATTGCTATTGTATTTTGTACCGTTTTATTTGTTCATTATTCTTTCACCACAGCACACAATCTAATATATGTGTATGCGTTATTTCCATAATTGATAGGAAATTAATTCCTCCGATCCATGTGAATATATTAATGATGAAAGATTGGAACATTTGATCGGATATATTGAAGTTCTTTCGCATTAATTATTGTAGATTTCATCGACAAACTGCTACATTTCCATTCGATATTGTCCGTAAAGAATTTTTGATGAAGCTTTTTATGCGACGCGGTGTATCTAACTTTCGAAAAAATTATATTTCACAAAATTGTAAACCTTCAACTTTGCTTGTCAAAGACGTCCCGCTTTCCGTTACATATAATATGAAATTCTCATTTGAAACTCGCAATACCTTTACAAATTTATAACACAATTTCGGAATTGTACGTGTAATTCGCGCTGGATGAAATTCATTGAAAATGCCAGTCATGTAAATGAACATTTTCTATTTCACATTTTTAATAATAGTTTGATGGAAAATGCAAATTTAGTTTATTTAATATGAATATTTATTATTAATAAATGATAAAAATCATCTCTGAAACTGTACTAAAAATTCCGTTTATTCTTATATAAAAATATTCGTTGAAGACCTCGAATTAATTAAAATGAAATAGCTATATTAATCAGCATTGTTTACGATTCTGAATATACATTTATTATTGGAAAACTTTTACGGCTGTTTAAGTAAATTCAATGACCATTTACGTTTGCTTTTCATAACGTCGAGTTTATTTGTACGTGTGTTTACATTGACAGTGAATTGCAGTTGTGGAAAATTCACTTTCCCATTCCGAAACGATTTCAAAAACGTAATAAGTTTGGAATTAATAGCTGCATCATTCATAATTCGTAACGCCAGACATAATATTTCGAGAAAGAATGCGGATTTTGAATTGCAAATAAAGTTCCAATATTAACAACAAATCCAATATGAAAAATCTCTATGCCCTGCGCATCGTACACTGTGAAGCAATAAATACACCCATACAAAACAGCGGAATATTTGCGCGCATTTTCGACGAATATCCCTGCAGTGTGTGCGGCTAATAGAATACATGCCAAATGTCCTCTCTCCAGAAATCGGCGATAATTTTTGTTTTACTTTCAAATTAAACAGCATTCCCGTTGCCTTTATTTATAATAGTCGTCTCCGCGGTTTTTGGCCTTCATATTTATGCGCGAACAATCCAAATAGTGTTAATAATTCTGTTTTCAATTCACAAACGCTTTCAGCGAGAGAGAATATTACACGATTTATTGCTTTTCCGCGCGTCGCTGCGTGTGTAAGTTGGTTCGTTACGTTGCTCTCAATGACCATAAACAGAATTTTTTGTCCTGCGTTCCAATGAAAAGGCTCGGAGAATGCACTACTGAATAAAAGTGCCGATGAATAATTTCGGAAATACATCGACTCTAGTTTTTAATGAACTGCGGCCTCGAAAATAAGGCGCGCCTCGACAATAATGAAAATACAAATTGCGATTGACAGGAGGGAATAAAAATATTGACACGAATCCGTACAGAAATCGATGGCAGCCTTCGTGGGAGGTTCTCGAGAAAAATTGTCTGTTGTTCGTTTCCGCTTCCTAATCCTCTAATCCACCACACTCGCACTCAAACAAACAAGACCGCCGCAGCGTGAAGTCTTTGTCACGATCGCAACGCGTGTAAACGTTGACATTTGCTATTAACATTTCTTTACACCACGACGCAGCGAAGGGAATATTTTTCCATAAAACGCCGGAGTTGACTCGAAGGTTATACATTATTCGAAATTCCGAGATACTCGCTGATGACTCTTGTTCGGTTTGAATCATAAAGAAAATCAGAGTCAAAAAGTGTTGCGCCACTCTGATGTCGAGTGATGGTAATAAGAGGGAATGAGACTTAACATTGCTTTTTATGAATTGTCCCAATCTAAGATTAAAGATTGGGAAGCACATTTTCGTGAAAATGTCGTCGCTGAAACTCGACGTAAAATTCGGTCTACCAGAACTCTCGATGCGAACGAAATCAGATTCAAAGATGTTTAGACATTTCTGAAACGAAAAAACGGTATAAATTATGTTCTTAATATTCATGACAAAAGATGAAAAACGACGATCGAATAGTAAACTTACCATCTGATTTACGGGTTTTTAATAAGATCAAAGGCATAACTCATCTTGAGGACGAAAATACGGTCTACATCTCTGGTTGTATAAAACATGTTTTCAAATTCTGCGTGGCTTCTTATTTTAATTTTGTAAAAACTTGATTTGAATTTCGGCTAATGCAAACACGGTGGAGGGCCTGGAAAATTGGTGAATCGGAGTCTTACGAGCTTGATGACTTTTATTGGCTAGATTTGAATTCGTGATTTCGAAATATCATTAGCTTATCTAGTTTGATTTACGGTTCTTTCAAACTAGCCATAATTCACTCAAGAATCACTTAAGCTCGTTTAAATAAAAGTTTTTTCCGCAACGGTGACAAATTTCGAGTAGACTGTGCATGAAAACAAACAAATAGATGCAGCCGTACTCATTCACCTGCAAATTCTCCCGTGATAACTGTCAAAGAGATGACGTCATCCGGTGGAATAATGAAGGATGATGTCCCGACGTCTGGTTCGCAAGCGGCTTCGGCGGGTACGAAAGTGCTTCCGTCGAAAATTGAAAAGAAAGACGGGTAGTAACGGATCCGGCTGATCCACCGCAGACTTTGATCGTGCCTCAGCCGACGCGTACTATATTCGAACGTCGGTTTGTAACGCTGCAAATCCGTCTAGTCTCAATCCTAGGGTGCCCTAGAGGATTTACGACTGCGAGCTAGGTGGAAGAAAAGAACAGCGAGGCAAAAGAATGTCAAGCTTCCGCGAATGCCAATTTCACGATCGAAATGCAATTTTTCCTCGGTCCACATTGAATTCTTTTTACCAATCCCCGTTTCAAGTTCCTAGAATTACTCAAACATTCTCACCGACGAGCAACGACATAATTGGCTCGCAGAAATTGCGTTACATGTTTATATTGTTTCTTCATTGGTCTCCACTTAACGAAGAGGGTCGCTTTTGTTGTACTCCAAACACACATTTTCCAACAAATCACGTTCAACGTGTTCCATCTGTTTGAATTCGAAACGGGGAAGCAGGGATTTATGATTTCCCAAAATTGTATTTTAAAAAATTAATTCTATAAATATATTAATCAAATTTTTCTTTAATCTTGATCTAATTAATATAAATGGATATCGATGTCAAATGGACATTAGTAATATATTATGTGTACATCAATTTGTCTATTGACAGTTAACCACCCCTTTAATACGTTAAAATATCACGATTGAAGTATTAAATGTATCTTTCAGTTGCCGTACAATAATACTGTAATTTCCACTCTAAACGGTCATAAATTCTCTATTTCTGTACATAAGACAAAAATAAAAAAAGATTCGAAAAGATTTTTATCCTCAGACAGGAAAGAACCTATATATTTTAATTCAGCAGCCTATTTTCCTAAAGAGGGAAGAAGTGGTCTATGATATCTATAAATATTCCATAACATCTATAATTGTTTTTGAAATGGTTCGAATTAGGTTATCTCACAAGTCACAGCCGCACATTTTACAACGACAATTTCAGTTCAGCAGTGTAATATAACTGGTAAAAATGAAAATGTGTACAATAAACTGCCAATATGTGTTTTTGTTTACCGCAGATAACAAATATTTGAGCCATATATGGCCATACATAAATACTATAAAAACATATGTTTTAAATATGGACTTTCGTCCATCCATATATGGCCATATATGTTGACGATCAATCATATATGACTCCCTTCCCTAGTAAAAAGGAACATATAATAACAATATAATGGCAATATAATGGCCATATACTGGCAATATAATAATTCTGAAAAACCATATATTGGCCATATAATAGCAATATAATGACAATATAATGACA
>JABFPD010000258.1:0-13075 GCA_022817545.1 Cremastobaeus sp. ZL-2020 | reverse complement strand
TATAGTTACATATTTTGCACTTAGATTTTGGTATAAAATGCAATACTTTCAAATTTCATTTGATAACTTAAAGCGAATAAAATTGTTTTATTCGCTTTCTGCTCTAAGATGAAAATTGAAAGTAGTGCATTTTATACCAATCTAAGTGCAAAATAAGTAACTATAAAGCATGTTATAAGTGTGTGCAAAGTTTCAAGTTAATTGGAGTAACCAGAAAAAAGTTATGAACAAACATATTTTTGAAACCGACAACTTTTCATATGGAAAATGTGTCGCTTTCAAATTTATATTTGTTCATAACTTTTTTTTAGTTTCTCCAATTAACTTGAAACTTTGCACACATTTATAACATGCTTTATAGTTACATATTTTGCACTTAGATTGGTATAAAATGCACTACTTTCAAATTTCATTTGATAACATAAAGCGAATAAAATTGTTTTATTCGCTTTCTGCTCTAAGATGGAATTTGGAAGTCGTGCATTTTATACTAATCTAAGTGCAAAATATGTAACTAAAGCATATGTTATAAATGTGTGCAAAGTTTCAAGTTAATTGGAGTAACCAGAAAAAAGTTATGAACAAACATATTTTTGAAACCGACAACTTTTCATATTGAAAAATGTGTCGCTTTCAAAGATAAATTTGTTCATAACTTTTTCTAGTAAAAATAACAATTTTTGCTTTAACAATTTTATAGTATATACTTGGCCATACAAAATCTAAAATTTTAATTAATTAAAATTCCATTTACTGGATTTATTATTTATTAAATTAATTGATACAAGTCTATTTATTAGATTTTTAATCTAGGGAAATCTAGAGAAAAATGTAGATTAGAAGACAATAAGAAATGTATATCATTATAATGATGCAGGAACACCATTGTAAAAAATCCGAGTAGACTCGGATAGTACTCGAATGATTCGGGTGGTTGAATAAATCGAGTTGTCGAGTACCCGAATGAATCGGGTTGTCTAGTACCCGAATGAATCGGGTTGTCGAGTACCCGAATGTATCGGGTTGTCGAGTATTCGAATGAATCGGGTTGTCGGGTACTTGAATGTATCGGGTTGTCGGATACCCGAATGATTCGGGTTGCCGGGTACTCGAGTAGGGTCGAATAGTCTAGTACTCGAATGATTCGGGTAGTCGGGTTTACCCGACATATCCGAGCTCGACTCGAACCCGACCCGAGCTCGCGGATATTGTCCGAACTCGACCCGAACCCGACCGATCACTACCCGCAGATGCCTAAAAATAATATACGGGTGTGTTATTCAATGTTATGAATTGCTGAAAACAAAATGAGAAAAGTGCTGATATGCATTCTTTTAAATGATTTATAGGCTATATGTTGTTTGATATTAATAATTATTTAAAAGTTTAACACCATATAATTATTAAGTATCTTTTTTTCATCTTTCTTTATCTTTTTTTAATATAGATTAATATTAATTATTAAGTTATTAATATTTATTAATACGAGGTGACATGGAGATCACATGGTATCGTGGCATATCTTTCCGGATTCCTGATTGGCTCTCGAGTTTCTGGTAATTTTGAAATCGAATCAGGAGTTATGATTGTAATTAATCAATTGAGAAATTTGTTTTTCTTTAAGTTTTTATTGGTAGTTGACCGTCTAATCATTTTGTGTGTTATCTTCAAAAGAAAATCGAGGTGATATTGATAACAGGCTAATTGAGCAGAACAAGCTTTTAATTGTGGTAAATTAAATAATGAATAAATTGCTATTAAGCCATTCCTCACACACTTAAATTACGTTGTATACACTCTGGGTCTGCGAGACCCACAAATTTAAAACCGTGAAAAAGAGCATACAGCATGTTCAGAAGTCAACGAAAAATTCAAAAATGTAGATTGAAGACGAAGGATAGCTGGCAAACATGTGCGACAACCAAAAATTTCCAAAATAGTACATAAAAACATTCTCGAACAAAAAATGTTCAAATCATACATTTTAAAAAAAGAAACATTTTCATTTTTTTTATATATAAATTTATGATATTTGTGTATGAAATTTTGAAATTATACTTATTAGTTGGAATACTTTAAAAAGCATATACAGTGGAAACTGTCGCTTCTAAAAATTAAATTTATTTTCATGACACTATCTCACTAAATTGATTGTTATGGCAAAACTGAACATTCGAGGAGGATGACTCGCGGCTTCACTTAGAGCCGAAGGTTCAATCTATAGGTAGATGACAACACCAACCCGAAATTCGAATACTTATCTTGTCAAAAATAGACGCAAAGAAATTTATGGGTCTGAGCGACCCAGAGTGTGATGAAAGGGTTAACATGATGAATAACCCTTTGGCACTTTTTTTGTAATTTTCCATTAATTATTGAAAATTTATACATAAAGTTTTTTTTGGTCATTGTTTACGAATCTGAGATAAAATTATCAAAATTCAAAATGGCGGATCCAATATGGCGGGCTAAAATTTGACGAGATATATTATTTTTAATGAAATTTGGTATACGTGAATATTTTGGGTCACTGATGATGAATTTAAGTAAAAACTTTTACTTAATAAAATTATTGAATTATCACTAACATAGAAAATGACAATAAGATATTCAGAATCTTACGATATATTATAAAACAAATTACATTCTTTACTATTTACTTTTTTTTACTAGTACATGATGAAGAAATAATGAAGGACTATACAAGTATATTAAATTTTTTAATAATTATAATATTATAATATCATTAAATTATTTAATAATTTAGTGAAATATGGAAATTTTCTCTCTACTATTTATTTATAAAATAATTACAATTCTAAATAATAATGACGCGCGTAGCGCGTAAGGTATCTAATATAAATTTTATGTGAAAAAGTAGGTTGAATCGCGCGCATTGCGCGCGCTTCTTTGAGTTCTTTATTATTGTAGAATCATATTACTCATTAATAAATTATAATTGCATCAGTTTCATGAAATACTTCAACTTATGCATAAATCGACTCTTATAATAAATTTAAATGCAATTGTACAAATAAAAAAGGAATTATCCTCAAAAATATGTATTGAATTGGTGTCGTGTATATATTGAATTGGTTCGAAAACCAGTTTCTGGTAAAAACTATGCTTTCCGTATTGAAATAGTCCCATCCTAAGGATAGGACTTAAACACATTTATATATTATTAATTCCTAATATGATGCAAAATTGAGCAATACAATTGTTCTTGTTTTCATTATTGTATATTAAGAAAACAAAGGTTGATTTCAGACATGGACATCAAATTTTATGACGTAAATCTGTGGTGAAATTAAGCCTTAACGGTTGAAAAAGTCTAAAGCCTTTTTACATGAACTGAGCGCAAATTGTGCTTGCATATGCACCTCTCACTTGGAGAATTTCGAAACTCAGACCCCCTCCCCCCTTACCGACTCATTTAAGTATTAACCTCCTTAATTATACTTTTTCATCCTTAAGAGAAAAATCACATGACATCTTTGAAATTGTCCTCGTGTTTAGTGTTGCTACATTCACTTTAGTCCTAACTATTCTTATTCTCATTTGTCGAGTATACATTCCGCGCTATAATTAAAAAATTTGTATTTTACAACTACCCATTAAGTCAAATTATATTTCATAGTCAATATTTTGTAAAGGGTATATATGTAATATATATCCTCAAAAATATGTAATTAATATGTAAAATATATTATACTACAACATAACCGCAATTTCCAAGACATAAACAACGTCTTACTACTGTTAGATTTGACACTTATAATAATATGTAAAGTTATTCATCTCGATATTTATTAAAATATTTCATCCGGTGTCTATTTGACATCAGTTCTATGATAAAACAAAGGTGTTAACAAGTGGCTACTGTAAAATAATATATAGTTTACTAAAACACTGCCATAACAGTGTTTTGACAAGCAACATGCACAATCAAAATGTTATATGCACACTCGAATTTTCTAAACACATTTTATGGTCTACAATTTTATTTATGCTTTTAATGTTAAATTTCTGTAATGCCTAGAGCATTATAATTTGATCATGATACTTGGGAAGAAATGTTTTCAATGGGAGTACAATTTTTCCTTCAACAGCGATTATGATAGTGATGAAGAAGATAGCAATGATATGGATGTTGATGAAGTTCAGCCGCAACAGGTTGAAAATATTCCTCATAATGATAGTGATTTACCGGAAAATGATAATGCTAGCAGCAACCATAATAGCAGTATTCATGATCATATGAGCAGTAGCGACGCTAGTCGTACAAGGCTTACCAGCAGCAGCAGTAACAGTATCTGCAGTAACGGCGATGATGTATACCAATGCAACCTTGACGAGGATTTGGAAAATGTACAAAATAATATAGTCGAGGATGACATACAAAACTTTGACAGTGAGGACAATTTAGAAGGTAGTAAAATAAAAAGAGTACTTTGTTTTGTATGGGAATGAATTAGTAAATCTTGTGGATGGAAAAGTATCTGAATTCTGTAAAAGTAATTGTGTTACTTTCTTTTATCACTCATCAGCATCTATTCACTTCAATTTCAAGGAACTTTTCAAATTGTTAGTGCACAAACTCCCCCCATTTTGGAGTATTATATTACTGCTACAAATATTGTCATTCTGATCTGTGTGCATGGATATAAATTTAATCCAACGAGTTCTAAAATTTCATTTTCACATAAACTGTATAATTATGTAATTTTCAAAATTAATTTAAAATTGACAATGAATTGAATTTAAAGTATTTAGCAGCTTACCTCGCATAAATGGTACTTCTCGCCCTAGATGCCTAAATAACTATTAATATATTTTTAAAGCATTTGATAACATTAATATTAATTAAAGCAAAATGATATTCTGTAAATTATTGAATGACTGTTAATTGGAATATTATATATAAATGATAAATATTTTTACATGAAATGTGATATGAAGAATACTATTCGAATTTATAGTACTGTGTAGATCTAGATATATTGATTGCAAAAAATCGTTTTGTTAATTCCAAAAACTATTCGACGTCATTCTCATTATTGTAGAAAAACATCATAAATCATTTTATTTGTAAAAAAAAGTTCATGCATGGATTATAAATAGTAAATACTAAAGAATGCTTGTAAAAACAATCTTCCATTTTCCCAATCTTCCTGAAAACCACGGTTTGTCTAAATTTTAAATAAAAAAATTCTTTTATTTAATCATTTAAATGACATCTTTTATTTAAATTTTATTTAAAGCAATTAAACAATGAAAGTTTGTTTAATTCCTAACCGCTTTTAAGTCTTTCAGTCGTACTTAAATTTCATACCAAATACGTACACATTGTATATTGAGTTCAAGTTTTCTAAACAACTTATCGTGGTTATCAGGGCTACTTGCCGTGCATTTTCATATCCGCATATTTTCTTTTACGTTTTTCAGATATTAGTGACAATGATGTTAGTGAAGAAGAAGAAAATGACAATCCTAATGATGATGATGACAATGAACTGCTTTATGAGGGAGCAAGCATAACAACGACAGAGAGTCTTGCATCAATTTTAAGTCTGGCAAGTCGACATGCAGTGACGAAGGAGTTGCTACTCAACATTCTCGAAATTGTTGAATTTCATTGCCCCAGACCAAACAAATGCTTCATGACAAAAAATCAACTCGACAAACATTTTCAAGGACCAGATATTCCTGTGAAGCGTCATCATTATTGTGGCATTTGTAAAACACCATTACAAAACAAGCAAGAAAGATGTCCCCGTCAGCATGACAAGAAAAATAACACTTATTTTATAGAATTGCCTATCAAGAATCAATTAAAAGAATTATTCAAAAGGCCAAATTTCCACGATTCTTTACGTCAACGACTAGAACGACAGAACGACCCCAATATTTTAAGTGACATATATGACGGTGAAGTATACAAAGGACTTGTAGCTCGAGGAATACTTAACAACCAAAATAACATCTCGCTAAGTTGGTATACTGATGGTGTAAGCATGTTCAAAACATCGTACTCTATTTGGCCAGTATATCTCACAATCAATGAGCTTCCGTTCAACCAAAGAACTAAAACAACCAACTTAATTCTAGCTGCAATTTGGTTTGGGCAGCAAAAACCTGTGCCCAATTTCTTCCTGGATCATCTTCGTGAGAGTATAACGGAATTAACACAAGGTGTACAATTTGAATTGCCCGATAATAGGATTATTAATGTGCGCTGTATAATTATTTGTGGACTCTTGGATTTACAAGCTAAAGCTTTATTTCTAAACATGATGCAGTGGAATGGGCGATGCGGTTGTCAAAAATGCAAGCAGACTTTTACAGCGTTACCTGAATACAATGCAAGAGTGTATCCTTTTCAGGAGTTCGATATGCGAAATGATGCACAATGTCAACAGCAACAAATATTAGCGGAGAATACTAACACTGTTAGAGACGGAATAAAGGGACGTACTGTCGTTTCACAATTCTGTTACAAATACATCACAACAACAGCGATTGATCCCATGCATTGTATTTTCGAAGGGGTCATGAAACTATTCCTTCATCTTAGTTTTGACCAAACCAATCACAATGCAGACTATTCTTTGCGCAACTACCTAGATCTCATTGATGCTCGTTTAATCGCTCTCACTCCGCCATCTTTCGTACAACGATATCCGCGATCAATTAGGTTACACTTGAATTATTGGAAAGGTCATGAGCGTAAGACATTCTTATTTCATTATTCCCTTCCAATTTTGTGTGACCTCATGGATGCGGAACGTTTAAGAATGTACAAACTTTTGGTACTAGCTATATCCCTATTGTTTAAATCATCAATTTCCCAGGAGGAAATTGATGTCGCAGACAGAGCTCTAAAAGAGTTCGTAAGAGAGTTTGAGAGATTATATGGACAGCAATATATGACCATGAACATTCACCTTCTACTGCACCTAGTGAATAACGTTCAAAATTTTGGCCCATTGTGGGTAACTTCTTGCTTTCCGTATGAAGATTTGAATGGTCGTTTGAAAAAGTATGTCCACAGCAGCAATTCTCCACCTCTACAAATATGCTCAGCACTTAAAACCCTAAAGGAAGTAGAATTATTAAAGAACCAAGTTTTGCAACCAGATTCTCAAGTTAAGCAACTGTGTGACTCATTTGATTATAGAATAGGACGCCTAAGATTATCACTGAATCTTGGAAATGATAATTTCATTGTTGGAAAGTGTACCATTATACGTCGAATTGCCGAGGAGCTTCAAGAAGAAGTATTGCAGAATATTGATGTTGAAAATGTTCAATTATTTATTTTCGATAGGCTGTTGAAAAAGAAATATTTGTACGTGTCAAAACGGTACACTCGTGCAAAGCGTTCGAATAATTCATATATTGTATACAACTCGAATGATGGTATTAAAATCGGTCGTGTGTGCTACTTTTTAAGAATTGCGGAATGTCAGTGTAATAGACTCTGTAATTGCAATGTAGCAACGCATCACGCGATAGTCGAAACATGTAAAACTGAAAAGGCGTTTTCAACAGATGTTGATAATGCAACCATTGACCATATCTTCCGAATCATTGATGAAAATTCGGGGCTGGAGTTAATTAATATTAACTCCATAAAAACGATTTGTTATTACATCAATATTTCCGATACAAATACAAAGTATTGTTCTATACCAGTGAATTCAATAGAATTTGAATAATAGTTTTATTAAACACAAATTTGCATCTGGAAATAAACATCAGCACAAGGGTAACAAAATGTTTTTGCAATATAGAAGTGTTAATTTGTGAGTAACTCTCCACAAATCATGAAAATTGTGATCACATCATTTTCGCTCTTTGTTGGGGTTACACTTTGTTTTGTAGTATTTTCATCAACATCAAATCTACTAATTTCAAACATAACAAGTTTGTAATGAGAATTTTGACTATAGGTGTAAATGGGAATGTCAATCTTTGAATACATTTTTCTTGAAACGTTAAAAAGTAGAGTTACCTAGTGTTTTTTTCTAACCACAGATATTATTTGGTTCCCATTTTGTATTTTTCTGGGAATGAAAATGTTTTATGATAGTGTCATAACAGTTATTACTGATATCAATGTCTTACGTTAATTTGCATTTTTAAGAAAATTTTTATATCCGAGATTCTTTTTTTTTATTTAAGAGTATACTCTTAAATAAGATGATAATATAAGCGATAAAAACAAAACTACAACTACAAATGTTAAGTTATAGAATTTTTACCTTTTTAGTGTTATAAAAAACTAGATATAAGAAGTACATCAAGTATATTATATTGTACATAATATTTGTATAAATACCTTACTTAAATTAATATATTAAATTATATTAACATATATTTTATTGAAATTTTGATTTACAAGCCTATTTACTATTTTATTCAAATATTATATTCTAATAATAATGTATACAAATAGTCAAATTAATCGTAAGAAATATTCCTGATGATAAGCAAGCAAATCCTATGGTTAATATAGATGATTGAATAATAGCGATGTCCGAAAAAATTTTTATGTGATATTAATTTCGTGTAAATTGCTGTTCAACAATAAGCAGTGAATGTACCGTTTCATTTGCATTAATATAAAACTTTAGATAATATATTGTCGATGACTAACTGAATAAAAAATATAATTATGTAGTTAAGTTGTACCGATCATATTAAGCTACCAAAACCTTTTTCAACGACAATAATACTTCTGTTGATGAGTAAAGCTGATATTTTATTGTCATAATTAGTTGTCAGTTCTACCTACTATGTTTAACAGTATGGGAGCATTTGTGAGCATATACTGAATAACTTTTGAGCTAATAGATACGCAAATCTCTTAGCTGCGTAAAACGGAACGTGTCACTATGCAAAATATTTCTTTGAAATTAAATCTATCAAACTTTTACAAATGTTGACAACTTATGTTGTTAAAGATTTTCTCGTTTAATTAAAACCAAAATGGAACTATATATTGTCAAATTTTGTTTAATAAATAATTGTTGAAATAGTTAAAAAACAATTGGAAAATGTTGTCAAATTTCAGTTTAGGCCAGAAACGCTGGATAACTCGATGTGATTTTACATAAAATTATTATGTAAAATATTTAGTCTAACGTAAAAACAATGTCATTTCTAATTCACATATAAAGAATATATAGTAAATATTAAATATATTGTATTACACTTGAAATCATTGTCACTCCATTTTATCCAAATTTTGGTAAGTATCCAGCCCAAAATGCAAGATAACTATTGAACCCAGTGAAAATCCTACCTTTTTTCAGCCAGTTTTGATCCAAGCAATCGATCCAGCCTAACCGCTTTAGTCGGTGCAAATGGCTGGAAAACGGCTGGAAAATCCAGTCAATTTCACCCAGACCTTGACCAGCAGTTCTCACATGAGCTGGGCTACCCAGCCATGTTTTCCTAACTGTTATCCAGTCGAATATTAATAGCTGGATAATGCCTGGACGATCGCTGTATAATATCTGGACGATTGCTGGATAATGCCTGGATGATCGCTGGACAATTGCTGGGCCATCCAGCCAAGAGCCAGGCAAAATTTTGCGGTCGTTTTGAACGTCTGGATACGGTCCGAACCCAGCAGTTGTCCAGCTGTGTTAGCCAGCTGTTGTCCAGCCACCATCCAGTCGTTATCCAGACTTTATCCAGCCGAACATCCAGCCGTTGACCAGTTGTGCTCCAGGCACAATCCAGCCGTTCCAAAACTACGCGGGGAATTAGATGATTTGATAAGTGAAAATGAAGTTCAAGATGATGAAAAAAAGATGCAACTATTGAATTTTAAAATTATGATCACGAGTTGAAGTTTGACTGAAAATGAAGATGAAAAGGAAGTGAATGCTATGATTAATATGCTAAACGATAAGCCCAATGAAACTGAAAAATATGTAATAAATTAATAAAAAGTTAATTGCGAATGTTAAAGCAATAATTGGATCTTTTTTTCTTCATCTTCACAGTGCTGAAAAAAAATTTTCATGGTGGTATACGCGAAACACGCTCGGCGCGCATTGACGCGCTCTGCAGCGCCGAGCAAAAATTTAGATATCTTTTGACTGTAAAGACTGCTACATGTTTTCTCAACGAAACTTTAATTATTATTAAGTGTATTAGAAATATTTTTTATGCGAGCCTTCTACCTTATTGAGAACATGTTTTTTTTCTTAGTTTTAAATTTTAATTTGTATTAAAAATAAAAATTATGTATAATTACTGACATACAATATGATATCTTGAAAATATATTCTTTTTCCTTACTTGGGCACGTTTTTTCATTGAAATCGGATGGATATTTACGGAGATATTAATTTTTCTTTTAAAGACTGCAAAAATATTCAATTGTTAATAACTTAACTAAAAAAATGTTTTTTACAAAAATCATTTTGCCATGATATTTTATAATCATAACACTATCCAAAAAGCAAAATTTTCACATAAGATTGGCAAACTGTATTTTTGGTGTGATCGTTTTTAAAAATTTTACTCATTGAAATTATGCAAATTTTGTGTCCAAGTGCGAAGTCACATTTATGTAAATATTATGTAAATTGATTGCATAATATTTCCACGAAGTTTATGTAAATCTGGCTATCAGGGTATTATAATCCTTTTTAAGATAGAATTATATCCCTAGTATAAAGGAACCAAAAACTCATATATCACAAAGATTTTAAACATATCACGTAAGTTTATGTTGTTGACAACTTTAACCCTCATCCGGACAAGGTGCCCTGCAAAAACAAAGTGTCTTTTTCTGAGACACTTTCCATCAAAAAGACACCAAGTGCCTCTTTATTCAAATATGGCTGCTTTTGAGACACTTTTAGTGTCGTTTTTATCAAAAGTGTCTTAGAATAAAACACTTGTTTTTGTAGTGTGAGACTCTAAGACTGTAGAAAATGATATTCGAGTGGATTTTTTAATAAGCGACAAAGGTAACAAAAATGATCGGTCGAATAAGGGTTAATGGCAACTGTAAAACTGTCAAAATGCAGTCTTGGCATCAGATTTGAATTATGCGACGCAAAAACTCTATACATACACAACGATTTCAATTTTATCATATAATTGGATTAAGGTGATAACTTTAATGACAACTGTCAAGTATCAAAATGCAATTTTGACATCAGATTTGAATGTTGCGTGTCCAAAAACCTATAATGACATGGATGTCATCTTTTAAATATATTAAAATTATGCTTAGAAATCCCATGGGCGCGTTTGAAGCCATTCTGGACCACTGTGCCATGGTTAAACTTATGCAAAGCTCTTTATAACTTTTCTACCACATAAAACAATCCCTCAAGTCGAAATGTGAACATGTTCAATTCATACAGTAGGGATACTCAAAGCACAATCCACTGAAATGTCAAAAAATGCACCAAATACATGTTAAATCCCATTTAAACTTCCCGCGCTCAGTGGCACGGGTTAATACTATTCAAAAAGGTTCATATTTTGGAAAATTTATTTTTTTGGAAAGTTAATTTAGATTTTGCCCAGCGGCACTGAAATTTTTAAAGTTGCCAAAATAAGGGACACCCTAATCTATAATATATGGTAATGAATGAAATACTTGATATCAAAAATAATTTTTTCTCTAAAACAAAAACCACTGATCCAATGTTGCGGAGCTACTTGAAGCAACTGGATGAAGAATGGGCAGCGTATCGATAAAATCATGCTGAAATTACAAATCGTATGACGTCCGAGGATTATGAAATACCATACTTAAAGAACATCACTTCAAAACTACGAAGGAGAATTATCGTCAACCATCCGACTTCATTTTGGAAATGATTGCTGTAACCAAGTCATCAGACCAAACCACTTCGCCAGATGTCTCCGGCAACAACAAAGAAAGCAACGTCAAGCTTCCACGAATAGAACTTCCATCTTTCAATGGGAAGTATACTCAATGGATTAACTTTCGTGAATTTTTTACTGCATTGGTTATTGATAATAACGCTCTTTCTGCTACCGAAAAATTGCATTACTTGAAATCTTGTTTGATTGAAGAAGCATAATTCAAAAAATCGCGCAAGCTGATAACAATTTTAATTCTATTTGGAAATTGATTCTTAATCGATATGATAACAACCGTGCGTTAATGAATGCCTATTTTAAACAATTCTGTGATTTTCCTATAATCACTTCCGATTTCGTTTCAAATTTGAAAACATTGAGAGACACTTCAAACTCAGTTTGTACAGCATTGATGAACATAGGTATAGCATTAGATGATCATTTATTCACTTATTTGATTATTTCGAAGTTGGATAAAATCTCTCGACATGAATGGGTAATGTTAATCAGCAATACCACGGAAGTACCTACATATTCTGAAATTGAAAAATTTATATCTTTGCGTTTTCGCGCCCTAGAAGCAATGCCTAATTCAGCTAAGACAACAGATACTAAAACACGCCAATTTAACCAGAAATCGACTAAAAATTGTTTGCTACTGCTCGTGTCTTAATTCAAGCTACCAATGATCGACATGTACAGGTGCGTGCCCTATTAGATAATTGTTACACAATTATTTTGATTACCGCGCTCTAAAATTGCGACTTCTGTTTCATCCATTGGTGGAATTAAAACAAACGGTATATCGAATTCCGTCGAAGTTTATGTTAAACCTGTCAATGCTTGTGACTTTTTACTAACAACCAGAGCTTTAGTTGTCCCTAAAATCACGAATTATGTGCCACGACAATTTACCTTTTCCAATAATCTGAGTTACATTCGTAATCTTAAACTTGCTGATCCTTATCCCTTTTCATCTGATAAGATTGACTTTCTCATATGAGCTGATTTATACGGGTCGATACTTCGAGAAGGACTGCGTCGAGGTCCTCCCGGTTTACCTACAGCTCAATATACTATTTCGTTCCTCCGGTCCGAAAGACGCTACTTTCGTGCCTACGGCGATTCACAAAAGTAGCTCTATTTCGTTCCTCGGAACGAAAAATATCGTACGCACCAGGGGAGATGAACGAAAATTCAATCTTCCTCG
>JABFPD010000257.1:0-13085 GCA_022817545.1 Cremastobaeus sp. ZL-2020 | reverse complement strand
GTGTTTTTGAAGACATCACTGCAAAAACTGCCGTTTCATTTTGTCTCAATTTTAAAACACTAAATAGTGTTTCACATGTTAAAAAGATAGGTTAAAATTGTAAAACACTTGAAATCGTTTTAAAAATGGGTACAAAACGTTTTATTTTAAAACACTAGTTTTTGCAGTGTAGAAGGTAAATTATATTTATTTATACAAACATAATCTAATTTAAAAATCATTTTAAAATATGCAATCCCATGAAACGTCTCTCGGCGTAGCGTAAAAAATAATAATAAATTTTAGTTCAATAAGTTTCCGAAAAGTTGTAGAAAGACGCTATATAAAGAATGTCATAGAAAGAATTCATTTTTCTTTCATCATTAATTTCGTGTTAAAACAAGACAAGAGGAAAGTTTCAAAAACAGAAAATTGTTGTCTCAAATTCCAGCTGTAAATTTTAACTTTTTATATGTTTTGAACTATGTTTAACTAATTCGAAATAAGAAAAATTATTTAACAACGTTAAAACAAATTCGTATTTTAAGATGTTTAAGGTAAAACATTGGATAATAAATACAATTAACAATATCAAATACAAAAACGAAATACAAGTAGATATTAAGTTTACCCTTAATGAAGACAAGCATACAATTTATACGAATGATAATTGTATCACTATAAAAAGATAAAGCATTTAGGTGTCTTATATTAAGACAATCCGTATTAAATTAATTTGTTAGCTGACTCAGTTTTAAACATCTAGTGACATATTTCAAGACGGAATGTCTTAAAATACAGCTCTTAAAATGTTTCTGTTTTTACAGTGAATATCACCATTAGTAAGTATTTTGATGAAATTTTAATTCTTCAAAAAAATGTAAGCGAATAAAAATATTAATAATTGCCTAATTCAGTACCACGTGTTAAGAACATGGATTACAAAATTGCTTGTAATGTCAAATGTTATTTTGTAATTGAACTTCACATTCAGTTATAAATTGATGAAAGATGTAGATTGAAATATTTTTTCAAAACATCATGACAAAAAGTTCTGACATAATATAGCAGTTTATACATATTATAGTTTATAGTTATACAGTTTCAAAACGTAATACCTGTGAAAAATGTTTTGATATCGTAGACCCTTACAAATGTTTATATGCTCAACAGACTCGAAAACTATAAACATCCATAAGCTAAATGTTATTGATTCTTATTGTATATATGTCCTTGACTTATGGTTCTGCTATAAATTTTCATAAGATTTTATAAAATTGAATATAAAATATGAAAAAAATAAAAAAGCAGTACGATGTAGTATTTGAACCCGTGTCCCCAAGGTGAACGACTGGAGTCTTGCCCGCATAACCACGAAACAGGTTTGAAGAATTTCATACAAGACACCATGATACTTTATAAATTTCTATGACTTACAATAAAAGATAACATAAAAACCAATAAGATTCTATAACATGATCCATAAAATTTTATAACCTCAAATAAAAATATCAACTTTTTATAATAAAAGTGGACAGATATACAATAAGAAAGTCAATCTTAAAGTCATAATTATGTATTTAAGCGATTATTAATATTATGAATTTATAAACTTTTTTCTATAAAATTTAAGTGGTAAAACTACGTTTGCCTTTTTTTTCCATCAGGATCCTTAAAAAATTTTTTCTTAATAGCCTCATTATTGCGCCCCGGACGATAATGAGGCATTATCAAAGGACAATATTGTTCCAATACTGTCCTTTTCTACAGTTCAAATACCGTATAAGGCTCGGGCGCCGATCGCAACAATATACTATTATTATCATATTATAGGCACTGTTATTGAAATTATTATGCTCATTAATTTTATTTGAAATCAACATCTTTCCTTCTACTTTGTTTTATGAAATTCTATTTGTTTATATTTTCATTTTATCATCATACAATAGGTATCATTTCAAAATTTCGCGCATTTTTGTGCGACACGTTCGTATAGCATACTAATAGACGCATGCATTTGTGCAAAATTTGTCATTTCTCTATTTAGTTTATATCTGTCAATACAATAAAGAGAGAAAACAATACTGTACACACTTCGTCTGTAAATCGTCCCATTTTTAGCATGGGGTCCTATTCTTGAACGCGCGCCGCATCTGAGACGCCGCCAAACATATTGGGAATACAGGTTACGTTCAGTTGTGGCACGCGTTTGGTCTTTTCTCTGTTGCGCCGGCTTTTAAACTAGACATTATTCATATTTAGGATCAAACATTATATTCCTAGTATTTTGAGGGCGCTACTAACACCTACGCGCCAATACGTACGATTGTGTACAAGTTTCAAATGACCGATTAGTTTGAATATTTTTGAAAAAAGCCGTTGTTCATTTTTGTTAATTTACTGTGGTGGTTATGCAAAATGGAATCAAAATCAAAGGTGAAAGTAAAAGGTAAGTTGATTTCTTTATTAAATATCAGCGTGCTGATCAGCTTGTAACTTGTTGAATTCAAACAGTAACATTCGCGTAAGGTTAATATTTTGTAATTGAATCATCCGGATTTACATTCTAACAATTTTATTTTACCGTCACTTTAAAAGATATTGAATATTGAGAATTTCAAATATTATCGATTTTCGCTATAAATTGTTTTCACCTGCAATCATTTCTTGGTAAATACTCGGTAGTGAATTCTTGGAATTTGACGTTCGGAATTAAGTCGTTTTCTTAAGAATGGATTTAAATCCGACATTTTGTTGAATATTTTTCGGGTCTACAACATTTTCTGTTAGTTTATTTCATCTCTTAAAATTTATGATTACTTTAATGATAAAAAATATTTTTAATTTTCTAATTTTTATTATGAATTTTAAACGAATAAGAAAATTAATATATATTATAGGTAAAAGAAAAAGAGAAGATAATAATTTTCTCAAAGGTGGTTCAAAAAACTTAAAAAAGAATCCGAAACACAGAAAACATGTTACTAGAAGGATCAAAGACAACAGCGAGAGCTCTGTTTCTTCCAATTTGGATGAGTTAGGTAAATATCAAATGAAAAAATCTATATCAAAAAATCTATGTTTAGAATAATCCAAAGTTCTTTTTAATCAAACCAATACTTCTAAAACTTAGATTGTATAAAATCTATGTAATCTGTTTATAATGTACAGTGTGATGCATTAATGCCTGGTATTATTTTTAATCGGTCGTCTTCGTTCAACATACTAATAGGTATGGACTAAATAGAGAAAAATTCAAAAAATATCCAGGCATTAATGCAACAGACTGTACTAATGACATAAATATATTCATATATATCGACGAAATAGATGAAAATCCATATTATATTTATTAATTAATCAAAATAATTCAAATACAATTGGATTTGCAGATACAAAACGAAAAAAGATACAGGCTAAAAATCCATCACTAAAATCAAATGACTCTTTGGCTCCAACACAAAGACAGATACCTCAAAAAAAGATAGCTGGATCAGAAAACAATTCATCTGCAGGTCAGTAGAAAAAATGAAAACAGTAGTTTCGAATTGATTCGGAAGTTGCATATAATTAAATACATTACAAAATTGTGTTGAATTAAAAAAAATATGAATATATTTTTTTATTGCAAAAAAAAATTATTTGTATGAAATGATATTTTTCCAGATTCGAGTGGTGGTGAAAAAATTGTGCCAAAGAAAAATACTCTTATTGAGAGTGATATAGATAATATAACGTCAACGATATCAAATTTAAGTGTCAGCACATTGGAGTGTACTAATCAAGTCCAAAAAAAGGGAATACCACAAAGGGAACTGCAAAGTACAGAATGTTAGTATTTTCAATGATTGTAAATATTATAATTATCACAATGAAATACTTCAAGAAAAAAGTAAATTTTCAATAAATCTTAAGCCTTTAGTATATTATTTTAAAATATATGCATTTCTATGAAAATAATATAAAAAAAATTATTTCCAATAGCCAGTGCACTCAGTGAAAATGAAGATGTGGATAACCAAATAGAAGATCTCCCTACAGAAAGCGACCCTGAGTATAATTTATCGTTGTCTACATCAAATCCAACTTCAAATCTCTCTAAAAAGAAGAAGAAATCGAGAAAGCGTAAAAGTAAGTTAATAAATATTATTATTTGAATTACAATAACTTAAAATTGGATTTTTCTTTTATGTAGAACGCGTCCACGTCGAAAAGGGTCGAATCTCATCTAAGTCAGTAGAACAAATGTTGATACGAGAGAATTCATTCAAGAATTATTTAAAACATGAATGTTCACAGAAGCCTCATTTAAATGAATCATTTTATACTATTGACTTTAAAAATTGTTCAAGAACTACTAAAAAATTGTCTATGATTTGTAAGACTTGTGCAAAACCAATTAAAGGGTCTCTTCAAATTTCCTCTAATTTCATCACTCATTTGAAGGTGATTTTATATTGTTTAACGGTTTTTATACATTTAATTATTTCTAACTAGAATCGTTTCAATATTCAATTTTGTTTACATACTTTATGGAGTTTATATTTTATGTTTCAGAAAATGCATGCAGAAAAGTATGAAGAATATGAGCAAATGAAAAGAGAAAATATCAAATCTGAAGGACAAGGAAAGCAATGTTCCCAAAAAAAATTTGAAATGAATATTGTCAAATACATTTTGAATTCTTTTTCTTCATTCAAGACGGTCGAATCGCCAAGTTTCAGGAAAATTTTTGACGGTAAATTCAAATCAAACATCATTTATTTTACAAAAATAACATCAATTTTTAAAAAAAAGTAAATTTTAACTAATGTCGTACAGTGTTATTCTATTTAAACAAATAAGTAATACTATACATACATATCAATGTAGATTTGACATATTTCATGTAGTAAAATTAAATTTTATAATTAACTTTCATATGGAAATTAACATTAAACTATTCAGTATGGTCAATGCATGTCTTAAATATGCAATACTTTCTTTTTTATTACAAGTATCTTTTATCATTTTTATTTTAACAGAATTAAAATAATAAAAAAAATCAAGTTTTATGATTTTTTAAAAATATATTAAGTTTATAACTTAAATCATATCTTAATGATTATTTATTATAACTTATATGATAACTTTGTTGAAATCATGAGTAATTCATTACTTATTTAAAAATATAAAAATGTTAAACACCGGTTTGAACAATAAAGATTTTAGTTTTACGTGTAGTTAGTGTGTTTTTGAATGTACATTTAGAGGCAGATTGCCTTGAAAATAGAAACACTATCATTGTTATTGTCTGTGCTGAGTGCTTACTGTTTTCACGCACCAGTTCTTGAAATATTATCGCCGGACTTAATTTTATTTTTGATAGATTTTTATCTCAACTACCTTAAATTTCAGATTTAGGTGTGACGCTGGGAGAAAAGAAATTTTTAAAACATTTTGGCAGAAAAAAGTTCATGAGAAAATTAAATGAACTATTTCTGGAAAACATGGAACGATTAAGAAAAGAATTGGAAACAAATGCGACGTACGTTTGCACTACAGCCGACATATGGTCAGCACGAACTAAAAGTTTTCTTGGAGTGACCGTGCACTGGGTAAGTGTCATCAATATCAATAAACTATTATAAGAAGATCAATCAATTTTTAAATGATTAGGGCCATTTCACGTCAAAAATCTGTATACCTTTGAGAAACTTTGGAAGAACTTGTTTTTTAATCAGTAATTTCTCAATTGATCAATTTTATGTTACATTTTGTAGATCCATCCAAATACATTAGAACGCCATTCTGCAGCTATTGCATGTCGCCGTTTTAATGGAGCACACACATATCAAACAATTGCAACTATGTTAGATGAAATTCATCAATCCTTCAACTTGAAAAACATAGTTGCAACAGTGACCGATAACGCTTCGAATTTTGTCAAAGCATTCTTAACGTTTGGTCGTAACCAATTTGGAAACGGTACTTTATATACTCCATATATCTCTCAATTTATTCAACTTTTTTATTATATAAAAATAATTAAATTAAAATAATACATTTTCAGAATCTGACGAAGATAGTGATGACGAAAGCATTGCTAAGTTATTCAATTGCGATAACACTAATGAGGACTCTGATATTTTTCTCCCGAACCATTTGAGATGTGCTGCACACACGTTGAATTTGCTGTGTACAGCTGATTTAAATAAAATTTTGGATCAAAACGAAGACCTGAAGAATCAGCATGGATCAACTATGGTAAAATGCGTTAATTTATGGAACAAGCAGCGATCATCTAGACAGTGCGAAATTGTTAAGGATCATTTAGGGTGTACGTTGAAAAGACCAGTAATCACGAGATGGAACTCACTATACAATTCCCTCAGTGACATTGTCAAAATGGAAGAAAAATTCACACAGTCCTTTTATAACAAGCTTGGAGTTGAAAATGAAAAGTACTTGAATGAGGAGGATTTCATTTTTTTAAAAGAATATCTTTATTGTTTCCAAGACATTGTTGAAACGCTTGATTTTCTACAAGGCGAAAAGTATATGTTTTTTGGATATCTTTCCCCAAGTATAGTTTCTTTGCGGAACAAATTAAAGAAAAAAAATTTGACCAGAAATTTCCAATATTGTGAACAGTTACTTAACGGGCTCATTGAACACTTGGAAGAGAGATTTGACTCAATTTTTTCAATGAAGGAAGATGGACTACTGGCCGCCATTGCTGCAACAGTTCACCCAAGGTTCAAATTATCCTGGTCATCAAGCTTGCCCGAGAGTTCACAGAATAAAGTAAAAAGAGCTCTTTACTCAGCTGCGCAAGAAATGTACCAGAATGAAGTTGTCTCAGAAGATACAGATATAAATGACTTTTTTATGTTTGAAAGCCCCAATGCATTTCAAGGTTCAAGAGACGAGGACATGATGACAATAGATGTTATGAAACAATTTTTAAATTCCCCTGTAACTACCAGTTTGAGTAATGTAAAGTCAAATGATCTTCTTCATAAAATGTTTCTGAAGTTTAATACGCCAGTGTCATCATCGGCACCAGTCGAGCGAATGTTTTCTTACTCGACCATGATTAATGTACCAAAATACAATAGACTTACTGATAAAAACTTTGAAATCCGAGTTCTGTTAAAAGTAAATTCAAAAAATGTTTGATTTTCAAAGTTGTATAAAATGTAAAGATAATAAAACTAAATGAATTTCTTCGTGGCTTAAAAAATTTATAATTAACCCTTTCCTTTTTGTTGTATGTTTCAGGACACAGAAGATTTTCATTTTATAGTTAATATTTTCCTTTTGAATATATAGCCTGAAATAAATAAGCAAAATTTCGATTTTTAAGAATTTTTATAATAGATATCATAGCAGGATGTTAACGGTTGAGGTAAATAAAATAACTTTGCAATTGCTTTTCTTTCACTCGTTTTTAGGAAATATTTAAATATTAATGAGTAATTAATTCGGATGACAAACGATATAATAACCCCTAAAATCAATTTATAATTAAAGCACATGTAATTTAATAACTGAATTATTACACTGATAGTCGTGTAATTAGTTGTGGTTATCAATTTTAGAATATTCATTTCTCAAATTTCAACTTTTTTTTCATTGTATTTGCAAAGGAATTTAATAGAGGGATGAAATTCTATTTTAGATTCCATTTGCAACTACCCAAAATTAAATTAAACTAATTATTAGAAAAATTGTTATTCACAAACATTGTGTATCATATAATTAAATTATAACTCCATGGCATGGTTTAGACTAGAATAAACAATAAACTTACAACAAATTGTAGCAAGGTTAATCCGATTATATGTCAATATTAATAATATAATAATATTAATTAGTTATACATACATGGCATCTTTGTTTATGATTTTTCTAAGTACATTCACTAGAAAATTAAAATCCTTTTTTCAGTTTATTTCCATTCACTTCAGATTGACACCAAATTAGTAAATAATTATTTTTGATTATGGGTTTTGATTATGAAATGACATGATTATACTAAGATAAATGGTAAATTTATATACAATTGTAACAACATTCAACTTCTGCGTAGATTCAATCAAAACTTGTTATATTAGAATTTAGGCCGATACTTTATTCACTTGGCGATGTTCAGCACGAGCTTGCCCCAATGAATCTTGAATCTGTAACTCCAGTTACTGTCCTGGGATATTTGGATTTTGTTGCTCAGGAACCATATGATCCACCTTTTCAGGAGAATACATGCAACATTATAATTAATTAGTATATACGCTGTCCAGAAAGTATAAAAGCACTAACAATAAAAAAGCATTTTAAAAATTGCATCTAATAGATAACGTTTCATAAATAAAAAAAATGTTCTAAAAAGTTCATGAAGTGATTAAAATATTTACATTTATGAAATAACATGACAAAAAAGATTAAAAATTTCACCTCAGAAAAGTCCAGATAACAATCCTAAATATCATATCCACCAGCAATGGAGCAATTCGATGGCGCAATAGAAGCAGATGTTTCACTTGATAAAGAAATATGCAGGATACATAACTTGACAGTGGTTTAAAAGAAACCAACTATAGAATTGGTTGTTGCCTTGCCATACATCTTGTAAAAATAGTTCTGGATGAGCCTGATTACCATGGACTGAGAAGCTTTGGATTGAAGCCATGTTGTCAATCTTGCCGTGCAACAAAATTTATCTGTTGACTGAACAGGTCGAAGCTGGTTCTTGTTGAAATCTTCTTTGTCAGAATACTTGAATCAAGATTTTGAATACTATTCACACTCACTAGTGTCAGCAAGGGACTTTGTTTTTCCTAAATAGATTTAATGCAAGAATTAATATAAAACTTGAAATTATTTTTGTTTACAAGATTAATTTGTTCAGTTCAAATTCAATAGAGAAAAAAAGTAAAATGATACATAAATTGAATAAATTATGTGTTGACATTATTTGCAAGTTATTTGAATTGTCAACTTGAATATTTAATTATAATTTGTTATTAAAATTTGTTGATTGTTTTCATAATTTCTGTTCAACATGGCTAAGAATGCAATTTCGTCATATATCAAGTAAAATTAAAATCTAAGTTATGAAACGAAAAATCAACATTAAATTAAAATAAATAGGTTCAAAACAATCATATACTCACTATTTTCTTTTAATTATTGTACTCCAATCAGTGATGTGAAAACGTTCTTTAATTGAACGCCTTCAACTAAATCCATAACCAGTATGACCAGGACCTTTTGCATTTCCATTAAATTTTATTTTTATGATGCTTTGATCAAGGCCTTGATAGGTTATAAAGTGAGGTTAACATTTGCGACAATCGCCACTCGCTTACGTCTCACGTGGTCTTAAGCTCACAGCGCCCACTCAGAACTTTGATGAAGACATGAAGTATGTGCAAAAGCCAACGGAATTGCACGAAAGTAGTCGAGTGCTTCACGTCCAGGGCCCGTATTCTTTAAGAGTTTGAACTAAGTTTAATAGATATTCAAACGCAACTCTTATACGCGTTTAATGCGGTTACGTTTAGAAATCTATTAAAGTTAGATTAATCATTTAGATAATATAGACCCAGTAATTTAATTTAATTTAATTTAATTTCAATCTCACATGGAACGAGATAGCACGAATAATAAAAGGAAATATACAATTCAGTAATTTTCAGCGCCAAATTTAAAAAACAGTACACCTTATCTTTCTTGATTTCATGTCCACTGATCTGTTTAAGTAACTTTCTTTTACGGCAAGTACAAAATTACATCAAAACTAATGCCTGGAAGTTTTTGTAAATGTTTTTTTTTTTAAGACTATACCTTTTAATTGGGTAAACAAAGACAGAAGATTCAAAAAATGCCAGGCTGATTGATCATAATAAATAAATATAGGCTATATTATCATTTTTATGAATTATTATTCAATAATTAATTATTTGAATAATCAATTAACAAATAATTCATTACTTGAGTAATCAATTATTAAGTAATCGATTATTTCAGTAATTGATTACATCAATCAATTACTTGAGTAATTACTTGCCGAGTAATTGATTACTTCAGTAATCAATTAACGAGTAATCAATTATTTCTATAATAAAATTTTTAGTAATTGATTACTTTAATAATCAGTTACTAAATAATTGATTTTTCAGTAATTAATTATCAAATAATCAATTACTTGAGTAATTAATTACAGGATAATTGATTATTTGAAATTTAAATGTTTATATATGATGGTTTTTTAACATAAAAATGTCATATTATCATAAACAAATAATTCGATCTTGAATAAATACTTAAATTAAAATAATTAAAATCTAAGTAATTAATTGGCCCATCTCTGGATAAGAGTCATATTTTGTCCGATGACTAAAAAAGTAAATTTTTGTACTAGGATAAAAAAAGGTTACTTTCGTCCTGAAACCAGGACAGAAAAACACTATTTTCTGTGCTTGGGTAATGAAATATGGATTAATATTATAATTTTTAACTGTAGAAACCACTGTTTAACACTTTTCGGTGAATTTCAGTAGCTTGTTATGATTAACTTGTAAACCCTTGATGTAGTTTTAGACAGTGTTACGATATGGCCTTTTGCCATTACGTATTATTTTAATAATAAATAATGAATCTTAATTCTTTAACGATAACTCAAAAATTTTAAGTGTATGATGATTCAAAGTCATAAGTTGAATCATCAAACATTAATTATTTTGTTTACATTTAGTTTCAATACATTGTGCCTTCATTATAGAAAATCATTAACAGATTAATCATACGAACATTAATTAATAACATAGGCACACAAAAAAAAAGTGGTCTGTACCAGAGACCAGACACATGTAGTCCGATGGATTTCGACCTGCTGAATTCGAATCTGGCACCAGAATTCATCGATCGCTCCATAGTTTTTTTTAAATCGCAAAAAACCACCCTTAAATTCAGAAAATAGGCTAGTTCCACTAGCCTACTCGGGTTCGTGGAGTCGTAACTCTCCAAACGCTGATGTTGTTGCGCCCCTGCGCCCAAATGTCAATTTTGGTTAATGGTTAAACGTAAGTCACATCCTGTGTTACTAATGACAACCCATTAATTGAGTTATTTTTTTAATCACTTCAAGAATGTTCTAAACTTGCGCAATATGATTTAACAAGCGAAAAGGGCAAATAATTGAGTAAGACCCTTGACTATAAACATCTAGAAATGTGAAAACTGAGATTTAGGGTTATATTAATAGATTTTAATTACATAAACCTGAAATAAAATCATAACATTGCGAAACCTACATAATTTTAGAATTACCGATTATAGTTTATTGCGAATTTAATATTAACACTACGATACTAATGTTTTTATAGTTATAAGTCAAATGTTTTAAATCTTTATGGAAAGAATACTTGAAATGATATTTAACTTTAAATTTACAAAATACGTTTGAAAACGTAAAATTATAACAAAAACTCTTTCCAGAAAGATCTAGAACCATTAATGTATTGCAATTTAAACTCCATTTGTTGTAAATAATTGCTTTTAAATTGTAGGCGTAAACAAGTATGATTCAAAATTGTAGGCGTAAACTAGCATTACCCCCAGAAATGTCATACGATTTTAGTTATTAATTGCGTTTTTTATGCCTTATCGAATAGTATAAAAGGCATCGATTTTGTACATTTTAGTCAGATCTGATCTGATCTGAGCAGAGCTGAACAGAGCTGAGTTAGTTGTTGAGTTAGTTGTGCAGAGTTGTTCAGCAGTTCTTCAGTTGTTTAGTTGAACAGAATATAATAGACAACCAGTCGAGTCAGTGTTGACTACTATTTCTATATTGTTGAATACGCGTTTTATCGTGAAACTGATTGTGACATTTTATACTTTTCAACCGTGTTGTTAAATAAAAGAAAATAATATTTCAAATCCGTTGTCGCGTTTCATTAAAACGGCCCAATACACCAACACACACAACTTGGATAAATCTACACACCTTGGCAGTACCAATACTCAACTTTCACATTTTTGGGACATCCTAGGAATCAGTCGCAGTGTCACACCATCTACACATATACACGTACATTACAACACGAGTAAGTCAAGATAAACCCTATTACTGTTGAAATAAAGAGAGCCAGAATTAAAATTGAGAATTAAATTTGGGAGAATTAAAATTCTCTCTTTGTTTCAATTTATTTAAGTATCAAGACAAGTTCTTAGCCCCCCCCTTTTTTTAATGTTTAGCACTGAACGGAATGAAATAATTTTGATCCATAACCTTACTTAATATTAGTTTATTTTCTTAACCCTTTCCTGTTGCGTTGGCCACGACGTAACATTTAATTGAAGCCTTCTTTCCGAGTTTTGAAACAAGTTATTATAACTCTGGCGTGATCCGTTCCACTAAATAAAGACATTCATGTAATTATTATTTTTTATAAATTTTATATATTTTACAAACATTTTATGTTTACCTGATTGCCCATCTTAATGCCAATATCTGTCTTATAACTGATAGAGAATACACTGAAAAAACAACATCTTATAAGTTGAAATTTGAGACTTCATTTAAGTTTATTTTAATTTAATACAGCAAATTAATGTTGATCGAATTTGAAATGATCACATTTTCAGTAAGCCAAATCTTACCTTATTATCCGACGATTTCGAAGAACTGAAGTTCGTGTGAAACTTATTATTTGTTAATTGTTGGAAAAGATTTCGTTATTTGTTTCTTTATTTTATGTAGAATATAAGGATAGATTTTTCCTCAATACAATTTATCGAGTTAAATGAATTAGGGCAATATATATAAATGGTTTTGAATTTATTATATGTAAATATTTCACAACCCTGATAGCCAGATTTATATAATGCTTACATCAAGATGCAGCAGTCCTTTGAGGTAAACTTTATACAAATGTATTAAATCAAAAAATAATCAACAATAACGTTATGTTATATGAGAAAGTTTTATCTTATCATTTCTATTAGTGTCATAGCGTTGAGTAATCATTAAAAAAGCACTGGTGTTGTTCAAAATTTCGATATTTTACGAATTATTTACAACTGTCAGAAATCTTTGCACGGCCGGTAAGTTCACGGTC
>JABFPD010000256.1:0-13111 GCA_022817545.1 Cremastobaeus sp. ZL-2020 | reverse complement strand
GGAGCAAGTAGCATAGAGAAGAGAACCAATAGTGGTAGAGGGGAGAGGTACCTAAAGCATAATTCAACTAGCTCTATGTAGTGTCAATGCATCTGTCGTTGGTCGTCGAACTGAGCACCGATAGAGTCGAAGGAGGGAGTCTATTGACAACTCAACGCAGTTTTAAGCAGTCAACCAAGACACTCTGGGTACTCGGCTGGTCCTAGTGGCGCCAATGCAGATAGATTCAACTAGAGACTACTCAAAAGTTGCCATGGCATCGCTCCGGTCGCTGATCGCGTTATGGCGCGTTTGTGGTCCGAGGATTGATCTCGATCACCATGTTCGCAAATAAACTGAGGGTCGGAAGTTTCCGCACTAATCGATCAGTTTATTTTCAAATACAGTTTTCGGCCGGGGAATACCTGAGCCAAGTACACAGGAGCTCAGCAGTGTGCAAGACTTAAAAGTTTCGAGGCTCGTTGAATTCCGGCGAGCTCAGAACAGTCAGCCGGTTACCCGCACTTCGGCTCTTGCGAACGAGTTTACTAGATGAAGCGACACGCGTGTTTGCAGTAACGCGCAATAACTAACTCGATTATAATATCAACTATCGATTAATTAAAAACTGAACTGCAACAGAAGGCTGCGCTGGTAATACCGTTTGGCAAATATAGTTTTATCGAATCTCCCAAAAGAGCAAGGTCGACTTTTATATAAATTCACTGCCAGAGCCGCTGCAAAAACCCGATATGTCAAGTTAACGTAATTAAAACGAAATTGCAGTGTGTGCGAGGTATTTGTTCGATGCTTTTTCTGCGCTTTGATTCGGACGTTAAACATCTATATTTTATGAAGGTAATAAACATGATGTGCTCGTATCGTTCACAAATAAACACAAATGACGATGGAATATGCATCATAATTACCGGCTTGGGAAACTTGCTCCTTCGTAATAAATGTGCATTTAGCGTAATAGAAAGTTGAAACTTCATACTGCGCGAGGAATAAAACAAAAAGTCAATTTAATGAACTTATCACTTTGCATAAACTTTCACGTTGTAGAGCACTGATTCTTGTTCAATTATTTGTCAATTTAACAATAAAAACAAAAGTCGCCGACTAGATTGCTTTTCTGGACTGTCTGCAACTACTACAAAAGAACATTGATCGACAATTAGTGACAAATCGTCGATAAGCACTCATCTGGCTTAGTACAACAAAACGTGTGATAATCGAGTCATTTGTAGATTAGACTGATGGATTCGTACATTTGTAATTAGAAACCAATGCGTTTCGAATAGACATTTGATAGTAAGTGCTAATAATCGATCCAAGTCGAAGAAACACTGTTACGAAACACAGTAAGGTACAACATTGCTGGCTTCCGGGCAACTTGCAGCTCGGCTATGAAAAGGACAATGACGACAAACGAGAGGACACGATGATCGGTAGGACTGGGTGGGAAGATCGGTCTCGAGTAGACGCAGGGCAGGCACGCAGGCAGGGTGTTGGTTGCTCGCTCTGGGAACTGACCTGGGTAATAATCGGACTGTACTCGCTTGCGACCGTGCTGGCGTTGGACTTAATGGTGCCGTCTTCCGGCGAGTTGCCGACGTCCGAGGCGCGGTAGCTGCGTCTCCTGACATTGTCTTCGAGCTTGTTGGCGTCGGAGCGGCGGTAATCCCTGAACTGCGATAGATTGCCGAAGACAATCTCGCTCTCGGTTTTCTCGCGGCGCGGTCGCTGCAGGGGCGCCTCGCGGCCGAGCGCAAAGTCCGTGAGGATGGGCTCGCCGGCCGGGAGGCCCTGGTTCTTCTTGCTCGAGATGCCGGCCACGCTGATCTCGCTGCCGCGGCGGTTGCCGCTCGCGAAGATGCTAGCCCGCGAGGAGTCGCTCTTCTGCAGGTAGGCCGAGTGCCGCATCGAGGGAAAGATGTCCGAGTTTTCGCGGCGGAACGATCGCACGAACACGCTACAATTGGCTATCTTAGTGTCGGACTCCTGGCGCCGGTGTGCGTTCTTCGCCTGCAGCTTCTGCTGCTGCTGGCTCAGGAAGTCGGGCTTCTTCTGCCTCGCCGGCAACTCCGGCTGCTTGGCCGGCTTGTCTTCCTTGGCCACGGGCTTGTGCTCCGGGGTGCTCTCCTCGTCGGCGTCCAATTTCACCTTGTCCAGCTTATCGTTGAAGCCCTGGAAGAATTGCCTGAAATCCTTGAGGAGCAGCTCGGTTATTTCTGAACTCCTGATTCCAGCATTGGCTGATCTTTCTTCCTTCTGTTCGAGTTTCTATGCGCGCGAACGGCGAGAATGAAACAATGAGAAAATCAAAAAGTAAAAAAAGAAAAGGGCCAGGCAATAACTTAATGGACCAGAAGAGGGAGCGATGGAAAACGTGCAATGATTGTTGCTTGGTGCACCTGTATCCGTTGGTTTCACGGTCAGAGCCATGTCATCGTCGCAGACCACGTTGATCGAAAATGCAAGTGTGCTTGTCAGTGCTGCACGACAATTAAATGTACCAGAGCACAGGCAATGTGCTTGCTTTGCGTTGATGAGCGCCAAGCCAGTTGATATAATGTACAACGGTCCACGTGATAGGCCAGGCAAACGGACACCGATTCATTAACGTGTGCTAATGAAAGGTGATCGATTCACTAGGCGATCACCTTCGAATTCGTTTCTAGTCTTATACACTTGGGCCCGGAATAGACAAACTGTATACAGATGCATGCAGGTGTGTTTGCTAGGAGTCAAGTACATGAATGTCGTTGTATACTTATCTTCGAAAGAGCAATTACTGTGCATTTCAACTCGTCAATTTACTTTCGATTCGGTCCACTCGTCGTTATTCGACGATTGCACTTTGGCAGTGACTTTTCGGTCAGTGCCGCCAGTGCGTACTCGGCGAAACTTTAATAGTACACGCGTCGTCATTGAAATGACATTAATATATAGAACAACAATATCATGTAGTGATTTGAAACATCTACACATCGTAATCCAACGGCCATTCACGATTCTACATGATAGCTTAATACTCACTCTTTTCATGACTAGTGTACGATCTCCCGATTCCTCTTCGTCCGGTGTAGGCGGCAATGGTCGATTCGGAGCACCACCTTGTTCAATAAACATTTCAGTTACAAACGGCGTTGCGCTCAAGAAACGTCAACGCACCGAGATAAATATAGACCCGCTGAGTTATTAAATGTTGTCGCTGATAAATGCTCGTCTATTGGCTGTATCAACACAATATAGCCACGGCTTTTATCAATCGCGCACTTTTCAATTTATTGAGACAGAGTGTATTAACTTAATGTATTTCCATTTCAGCTTTCCAATAACTTTTAAAATACTCTCTCATTTTAAAAAAGCACTTATTGGATCACAATACAAGACTTTTGATATTCAAAGCTGAACCAAAATTCACAACACACGCTTAAAGTCGATCATGAGAAACAATCGAGTGAATCAAATCGCTCTGCAAACTCATGGCATGAGTTTTAAAATAAAAATTCAAAATGTTCTACAAAACCACTAAGAACAGTGAGAGTTTTTAAATATACGAATAATTAGATTATGTGCTTGCATATTTTGGTCCTAAAATATTTTTTGCTAATCGGTTACACATAATACATGTCAGTTTGTTGAATCTAGGATTTAAAATTCTTCTGCCATTGATAATGTGTGAGTATTGCCTAGCCACTTTTATCATTTCATTGGCGCACATGCCGCAGATTGCCATGCAAGTGCACGGCAAAAACATGTGATCTGCATTTCGATCCTGGCAGCAGAGACAAAGTTGATGAAAATCTTCCCTTTCACAGTAATCTGGCATAGGAAATTCGGGATCGGGAAATCTTTCTTCAACATGAACTGTAACAATCATTATCATCATTATTAAATAGTATGTTTTAGCAAATTTCTCTTGTCAAATTATTAATAACAGCAAACAAACACTCACAAGGTAATTCGCGATCCAGCTCATCGTATAATAAGCGGTTTACATATTGGTTGGCTAAAAAATAAATATTCGATTAACATTTTCTGCATTTGCAATCAGTCGCTTTTTATTGAAATTTAATTACTTACGGTTAGAATTATTCGAGGAATCATCATCATCGACCAAATTGATAATATCTTCTGGAAATTAAGCTTAAAGCAGTGTTAAAAAACATTCATATTAAAATAGAACTAATACGTATATTACTTACGGTTAGATTCATTATCATTCACCAAATCGATAACATCTTCTGGAACTGAAGCATAATGCAGTTAAAAAAGTTTTATATTGAGATTGATCTCATACGGAAAATACAATATTGACCAAGAGAAGATAAATGTAATAAAAGTTTAACATATTGATACGTACCAAACAGATTGACGACGGGATACAGAACTCCTTGTTCTGAAAAATTGCAGATAATAATTAATTATATTATTGATTTGTAGATGGAAATTATCTGCATATTTGAGGAAAATACAAATTTTAAATTTTTTGACTGTTGCCATTTGGCATCATTTAGCATTGAAAAGTTATCTGCCTTGAAATTATACATAATTTTACATTCTATATTCAATTATTTCTTGTTAATTCTCACCATGATTGTCTGATGCTCGTCTGACCTCGTTTGCAGCATAATTGGCGTTTGACGAATTGGACTCTTCTTCTGGAACATCCATGCTACTGTTTTCGATGTCCACTTCATCGTTTCTTTCTTCAGTGTCCGTTTCGGTACCTTCTCTTCCTTCGTCATCCTCTGTGTTCATGTCTTTTTCTGTTTCCAAATCCAGTTCGTTCACTTCCTCGATTTCGTCGCTGCCGCTAAGATTAGCTGAAACAGCTGATCCACCATGCTCATCCAGATTGTAAATTGACGTCGCAACTTGGTCGACAAAATGCGGTCGAGCATCATTGTCTGATGCTTGTCCGACCGCGCTTGTAGCATGATCGGCGTTTGACGAATTGAACTCTCCTTCTGGAACATCCATGCTACCATTTTCACTGGCCACTTCATCGTTTTCTTCTTCTGAGTCCGTTTCGTCACCTTCTCCTCCTTCCTCATCTTCTGAGTCCATGTCTTCTTCTGAGTCCATATATTCTTCTGAGTCCATATCTTCTTCTGTTTCCATGTCCAGTTCGCTCACTTGCTCGATTTCCTCGCTGTCGCTAATATTAGCTGAAGCAGCTGAGTTTCCATACTCATCCAGAAAGTGAATTGATCTCGCAGCTTGGCCGACAAAGAGCGGTGCGCTTTCGAGGAAGCGTTGCAAAGTTATATCGCCATTTCCATATTTTTGCCAAGCATTCTGAATCTCGTGGTCTGGTATGAGATTTTTGGCTTTTGGTCTAGACAAGTTTTGAAATTTTAAAATCTGTTCCAAGTCCTTCTGCTGATTATTTTGCAATTTAACAATGTTTTCTACAAATATATTGATGAAAGGCGATTATTAAACAAAAAGAAAGTTATTTAAATTATGACAGCATGAAAACGATGAGATCAATAAAAAAAAATCAATTATACACAAGAAAAATATTCTACAACAATTTTTTCATTTCAAGATAATATTTATTCACATTCTACGCTGAAATCAGAAGATTTAGTCAATTAAATATATCATTTTGAACGAGAACTTTAAGTCTTGCAGTCACGTTTCATGTATGAGACATTAACGTTTTAAAATATTAACCTATATTTTCAGTGCTGTCATATCATGATGAATAATAACTGATATTATTTATTTATGTTAATATCTTACTCATAAAATTTACTATGGTTTCTTTTGTTCCCAACATATCCAAATACCGGCTGTGGAGCGACTCTAGTAGATTGTTTGTTCTTCTTCTTAGGCCGTAAACAGAAAAAGTAGCGGGTTTCATTTTGTTAATCCAAAAAGACTGGACATAGTGAAACATCGTTGCAAATCGGGCCTTCAGACTTGCAGGACAAGTCTGCTTTATGAAATTAAACCCAGTTTGAATATCATTAGCTGGAAGCAATGATAGTGTGATGATTTGCTTTATTACCAGCCATTTGTCACTGTCGTCTGAATAACGACCTATGATTTTCAAGTTAGATGCCTTTCGTATGATTGCCTGTAAAACCCATATTTTAAAATGTTTTTGAGCATACACACTATCAATCATTTAACTTTACATATGAATATCATTAATTATTAATAATCATGGTTTTCTTATTTTGACTTGTTATATCATAATAATTAAGCAAACTTTACCTGGGCGTAATGGAAAAAGCACCCAACAACTACGATGTTGACGTAAACCTGCTGTGCAGCTTTATGAAAAGCAATTTCGTAATCACACATCATTCTTTCGGGTTTGAATTGTGGGGCAAAGTGACGTTTAAAGATTTCAAACATTTTATGATACGCAACTTTCGTCTTCCTTGATAGAATTGCCCAGGCCATTATAAATCCCTACAATAAATCAACAATAATATCAACAAAACAACTAAGCTACAACAAAAACCGGCTACCGAATCAGTACAAAATCAATTTCGTAATGTAAACAGTTTTACAATTTTGTAATTTGAAGGAATGTTGAAGTTCTTCACCACAGAGTTAAAGTTTTCTTAATTTTTCAAGTTATTTTTCAATATATCATACCCATGTAAAAAAATTTATAAGAGGACATATATGTTACATATATGTTAACATATATGTTGCATATATGTCACATATATGTTACATATATGTTAACATATATACTACATATGACACGCTGATAACAAAAATGAACACTAAAATTCATTTGCGCTAAAACGACATAAAAAATCCTGCGAGCAAATGCAGAACGATAGGAGATGAGAGTGAAAGTGAAACAAGTAATGCTGTGAGCATAAACGCAACAAAAATTTGTCTTGTTGTTGCTCGCAAATGAACAACGAGAGCTAAAACGTGACAAATTATTGTTTCGTTTTTGCTCCAAAGTTTATTCCAATTTATTTTTACTTTAATCGTCATTCCTTAGCAGTTAGATTTTTACTGCATATTTAAGGATTTATTAAAAATTTAAACTGCATAGGAATTTGTTCGAAAAAACCAATCATTTTATAACAAATAATCATAATCAATTTACAACAAATTATTGCTTCTAAACGATTTTATATATTATTTTATGTTAAATAGAACTTATTCAAGGGAGTTATAAGAACAAAATCTGAAGGTTTTCATGTGTTTGAATTTATTAAATAAACAAATAACATATTCAATAAAGTTGAGAGTAACAAGTTTTCCTCGTCATTGCTAAATCCACTAGTGAACTGTAGTCTACAGCTGCAACATTCTTAACAAAAAGTTTTATAAATCAGAATAACTAGGTTTAACTATTGAACTATTGCAATTTCTATTATTGAACATCTCAGTCAATTACTTTTGAATCAAGTAAGACAAAACATATAGAAAATACTAGGAAAATGCATTTGAATGCAAGTTATTTGCTTTAAACTCAGAACAGTTATCACATGAAGTATTCATGGTACAAAGCAAATAACATTCATTCGAATGCATTTTTAAGTACTTTCTAAATTTTTTCCTTTGGTTGATAAAAAAGTAAGGGTCTGAAGCTCGTCATATTAATTTACATACATGTTTAATCAAAATAAAATTTACAAAAATTGCAATAGTTCATTAAACAAAACGAAAATTACAAAAGTTTTATTCGTCGTCACTACATCCACTGGCTAGCCCGTAATCTAAATCTTGAGAATCCTCAAAACGGAGTTTTTCGTAAAATGCGCGATGCTCTAAATTTAAGAACTGTTTCAATTGCATCAGGTCACTATATTTCGCATGAGTTACTTTTTTCCCCACAGGGTATAATAGAGCTAATTGTTCTTCCTTGAAAACATCCTCTGAGATTTTTTTTTTGAATTGTCTACACGTTGTTTTTTTTTGTCGTTATTTACAAAGAAAAGATTAAACATTTGCTCTTTATCATACGTAATGGAACGAATGTTTAACCAGTTCACTTTCGTATTATTTTGATCGAGCTTGCGATTGACGATCATTTTTTCGAGTGACAATGATGAAAAAAAATCTACACTTGTCATCTCTTCCACCACGAATTTAGGTGTGCTCTTTTTGGCATTTTTAATGATCTCTCGCCAATGGTCTGGACTAGAGATGACTTCGTGTAATTTTTTTTCTTTTTCGATTAGCGAGAAACTTCTGTCACAGCTATTGTAGCTGTGACCAGGGAGAAAGAACTTCTGCTGTATAAGATCAAGGTTGCTGGAAGCTAAATAGTGCGTTAACAGGAGACTAAGCTTAATGTTTCTATTTTGTCCTCCGCAAGAATCGAAGTACAAAATAATATGTTTAATTGACGGAGAAAGATACTCTTGGAAGTGTTTAATAAGGCACGAACCAATTTCTTGGGCTCCTCGTGATGCCACGTTCTCAGACCATGTATACATATATGCTGTAATGAAAATGAATATAAATGAATAATTTGTTTCTTTCATTTAAAAATATCTTCAAAATAAATTAATCGGTATCGATAAAAATCTTGTTTTATTAATGAAAAAAATTTAATGTAACTTTATTATCGATATTTTATTATGTTTGAATAGTCCTGAATTAATTTTTTATAAATTATGCTTTACTAAACAGGATATCATAATAATAAAATACTTTTAAACGTTTTAAAAATCCTTACAATTAACACGAGAAAACTTTTTTAAATTTTAACCATTTGTTTTTGTAGCAATATTATAAAATGTATTGTTAATAGCAAATTATACAAATGAATTATAATTCAAAACAATTAAATGAACACATCGACACCATCATTGAAAAAATGAAATTCATATCGTGAGATAATTATACATTTCTACAATTTCAAAATTATTCACTTGAACAAAAATGTATTTAAATAATTTTAAATGATATTAACCTTGTTTATGTATCTCGTCGAATATACATAAATTATATGTCCAGAGTTGACGTTTGTAATAGGCAACATTTACTGTTAGAGATGGGGTTTCTAAGGCCTTTTGCAAATCGAAAGTTAGTACGGCAACGGCTGATTCTGCATTACTAACATCTTCTTTAAACTCGTCTCGCAATGTATCTACCAACTGATGATGCTCGTCGAGCTTTTTTTTAAACTCATTTTTTTCTTCCTCGGTCAAATTTTCACTTTTGAGCATGGCTGCAAAACCATCGCAGGTTTTACATGAATCTGTGTGTCTTCTTTTAAATGTCAAGTTGAACTCTGTATTGAAAATTTCTCTGAATATATGTTCAGAAATTGACGTTCTTCGTTTCATCTCACAACTGCTTTTATACATTGTATATATCTTTACTATATTTAAATCTGGATTTAAATATTTCCTACTTGTAGATGCGCGAGAATAATGTGACTCATATTGAGGAAAACTGCTAATAAATTGTCGCACAAAATTCCTATCCTGCTCGCTAGTTTTGTTAGCTGGTGATTTTCTGCCGCGGTTCTCAATGGCTCCTGGATTTGTTGCTGCGCTTGCCGCAGCACGATACAGCCTGGAAGGTGAAACTTGATACAGCGTCAAAAGAAAATCCCTGCAAACCTTGTGCATTATTCCGTTCTCATCAGTGAGAGAGAAGCCGCAGTTGAACTCTCTCTTTTTGAGCGGAATAATAGGATAAAATTTGTCCAAACTTTTTGCAACAGGTTTTCGTTGTATCGATGCACGTAAAATTAGCGTTTTCTGCGTGTGATCACAATGGTTATAAAAAATGTTATACAATTCCTCCTGTCGCGTAACTTGGATATTGTCTGCGCATTTCAATTTGCAGTTGCAAATTACTTGAGGATTGAATATTTTGGCCGCAATAATTTTTCCGCTCTTGGTCGTCCGTTCAAGGCCACATTGCACTTTCCTTTTTCTGATATTTCTTAGATGAAACTCAGGCTGACGTTTTCTTTTCCTTGCTGTGCCAATGTTTTCATCAATAAAAGATGGAAATTCTGAAATACAAGTTCTAATTAATAAAATCATACTTAAATGATAAAGTTAGGTCTCATAATTACTATTTATTATTACTTGCAAATCATTAATGATATTACATCAAAAAAACTTTTGAAAAATTTAATACATGTTAATTTCATGATTCGCATATTGATTTTATTAATTTATAATAATAACACAATTTTTCGTACAGTTTATTTTAATTTCTATTTATTTTTACCAAAAGTCACCTTTTTTTGGAGTATTAATACAAACATCAACGCAAGTTTCTCTTAGAAAACATTAAAATGACCAGTGTCTTTTAATAGAATTCTATTAATACACATAGCCGTCTTGAGGATTAACATTTTTTCGTTTATTTAAGGAATTCAATCAATGAAAGTTTAAACTTTGTATGATATTTTCAAGAAGAACTCGGTGTAACGTATTTTGTTGTACTGCACTATTGCTATAGGTAAAAAAAATAGAAAAATTCAAAGTAATGACAAAATTGTTTAAAGCAAGTTAAAATCCAAGTAATTCGTTATCATTTGGAATAGATTTTTTCAGTGGCAATTTTTTGATTCATTTGCAAATTTCCTGCAGATTTTGTTGAGCAATTTGCTTATTGACTTAGTACATCAAAAACGTCAACCCAAGTTGCACTTGATCTGACATCCACGAATGTACAACGTTAAGAAACATCATGCAAAGCATCAACGTCTTTTACTAGATTTCTATAAATAGACATTAACATCTTGATCATACACATTGTTTCTTGTATTGAGGAATTTCAATCAATGAACATTTAAAGCTTTGTGGGCTATTTTTTAAGCGGAACTTGGTGTAATGTCTTTTTCGTGCTGAATTATTATAGGTAGAATAACAAGAAATTTTGACGTAAATAAAAAATCTAAACCAAATTAAAGACCGAGTAATTTGTTGTCATTCCAAATCGATTTTTTCAGTGGTAATTTTTCAATTCAGTTTCGAATTGCCTGCTGGTTTTGTTGAACACATTGACTCAGTGTATAAAAAACGTCACATCAAGTTGCATTTAAGAAACTAAGTACAAAGTATCAACTTCTTTTAATATAATACTATAAATAGACGTTAACGTTTTGATCATACACAAGGTTTTCGCCTATTTAGGGATTTAGATTAGATTAGCACTTAAGCTTTGTATGGTATTTTTCAAGTGGAACTTGGATTATCTTTTTTTTCATGCTAACTATTACTGGCAGTAAAAAAACTAAATAAATTCAAAGTAGTTAATTCCAAATTAAATGGAGAAATGATTCATATAAATTTTTAGTATTTCAAACATATTTAATGCAAAATTGTCAAAAAAATTGCAAAATGAGTAATACATATACAATTTATTAGAGTTATATGGAATTTATTTCTAGTTATACAGAATTTATTTGATACGGCAATTGCTTATCAAAGACTCGTATTCTCGTGGTAAACACAGAGGTTTCGAGTGAAAATTCGGTTGTTTTTATTTTTGCGGAATCTCTTCGTCGAGTATAAGCTCGTTTTCAGATATTTGTAATTGATTCATTTTCTTTATTAAAAAAACAGCAGTAATGAAACATGAATTTGTTAGTAATACCACAGGATTTAATCGTATTCGTTTTCATAAGTGATAAATCCAGCCAAAATGACATAATTTACACACTTTTCTCAGCACGGCTAATAATTATTTGTAAATACCTTTTTCAAAATCATTATCCGAAACAGCGTTTAATTCCTCTGAGTCGGAGTCCGATTGTTCTGGAAAATTGTAAATTTCGCTCATGGTTGCACAAAGTTGGTGTTCACTTACCAGAATTTCAGTGCAGAATAAATATCGGGGCGCACACTAATTTTATTTCTGTATGTTTGTTTTCGTGAAGACGAGTTCAATTAGCATAATAGGTGGGGTGTCATTTAAAGAACTAGTACGGGGGGATTTCAAATTATGATAAATAAAATTAATATACCATTAGAATAAGTATAACATTGATTTAAAAATTTATATATATTAAGATATATGATACACGTTTTTTGTTTAATTTTTAAAAAATTCCCAATGTTTTTTTTCGATAACATTTTTACTCAAAAATGCATATAAATGCATAAAATACACAGCCCATGTGTAGCTCCAAACGAAAACGCAACAGGATAAGTCTGCTAACGCATGCAAGACATCGAAAGATGAGAGCCAAAACGCAACGAAATAAATTTACGAGAAATAACGAAACAAAATCTTATTTCCTTTCTGCTCGCACTGTTTTTCTGTTTAATTTTTGTTCGTAACTACAGGTGTTTCATTTTTCCTCGCATTACTCTGCTTTTCTCGTTTTAGTTAAAAAAAAACTATTCTCGTTCTTCCTGACTTTATCTGTATGATTCGTTTGGATAAGTTAACATTAGTTCTTTACCATAAGTTGTCTAAAATAAAATCATATGTTTTCGTTGCAATAGAATAAATCAGCGATTTTAAGCATATGAGGAACAGGTCCTCAAAAACCTAGTAGATTTTCGTTTTACGTAAATATCAAGACGATTACTTAATGCATTTTGTTAATGCTCCATATTTAGGAGTGTAAAAAAATTTACATATTTTTTTTGGAGATTGCAGCATATTTCATGCCAAAATAGTGAAACACTTCATATGCAGTTAAATTTATCCTTCAAATTATTGTTTGGAATAAATGGGAAACCAGAATATTTATCAAAAACAACGAAAAATTTATAATCTATTCCATGTTGCAACCTATGGACTGGACATTTGGCATAAGTTTCAAACTATTAAATTATTAAAATATCGCTCAAGGAAAACAATTAATGTATCTTTTGTTTTCGAGGAGTATGTCCTTAAAAAGTTACATATTTTCAAAGCTCAAAATGACGACATTCGATTTCCCTCAAACATCTGGACGATCATACCGCTAAGATACAAGAATTTGTATAACGCTTATTTTTGAGAACCAGGTCCTCAAAAAGTTGAACACTTTCGAAACTCAAAGAAGTAATATTTAACGAGCCGCAAAACGTAAGACATTTGTCCCAAGAATCTTGTTTGTCCCTTACATTTACGGAAATAGTTAAAATCACTCAATATTGAAGATTCTGAGATGAATGCTGAGGAATATTGCTTTTAATGTTGGTCTACTGATTAATTTCTAGAAAGT
>JABFPD010000255.1:0-13134 GCA_022817545.1 Cremastobaeus sp. ZL-2020 | reverse complement strand
ACGCTTATAGCAGTCGCCTTTTTGCTCGTACAGCCAAAGTTCCAAATTTCACTCATTTGCTCTAACACACATAGCCCATTCTCTGCCAAGGGCGGTGCGGAGCCGCGTTATGTACGTCCGCCCGAGACCCGTGCAGCCTAATCCAGGGTGGCTGTCCAAGTTATAATCACGACGGTTACGCGTACGCGCAATTGCTTGTTCTCTCCCGCGGTCAGGAGAAGATTGCCTGTGGCTCGGCAGCTCCCCCTATATATCACATTCTTCCCACTCTCATACCGCGGTCTCACGCCACATGACGTTTCCGTCCATGATTGGTCGGGCGAAGCCGAACCCTACCCGCGACATCGGAGTAACCCTGGCAACAATGGTGCAAATACATAGGCAATTCTACATATAATAATTCTTGTCCCAAACAACAATTGAGTACGAACTAGTTGTAATCATTAACATAGGATATCATCATTCCATATAACTGCTTAATAATAATTATTGCCTCAAATAATTAATAAGTTGACTCGAAGCATTGTTGTAGAGCCGCAAATAACATTCGAGATAAATCAAGTCGAGATTCACGCATGCAAAATCATTGTAATGAAGTCTGGGTGATCTCAATTCGCCTACATAATCGAGCGCAGCGAGATTCCAGCAGGGAACGTGAACCGAAGCCAGCCTTATAGCCTATCGATATACGGGTTACGTTCAATTGGCCACTACGTACCGCGAGTCAGGCGATATGCCTATTCTGAACGCCGCATAGACACCAACGAGACCATGGGTGTGTTCAGCAATTCCCGATGCCAGAATACGTCGCGCAAACCGAACTCAAGCAGCTCGCGTAGTCTCCACTAGGCCAGAGCGTTCCGCCCCAATCCGCCGAATGAGGGCTGCGTCCGCAAAACCTTTTGCCCCAAGGCCCCGCCGAGATTCCGCCCGAGTGCCAATCTGAACACCACGCTCGAGACGACAACATCAGGGTTGGCTCACTCCGAGTCATCGCGCGCCTCACACGCAGCGTAACTCATTTATAAGTCGCGCAAATCCTTTACCTTGCTAATTGGCGATCATCTAGAAAAACTTCGAAACCTAAATAATTTTTCAAATATTTGTCATTGAGGCGAAATGCCGTTACCACGGCACGAGCTACTTCGAGGAATAGGAAATATCAACAAAAATGACCTCAGACCGAGTATTCAAAGAATTTATTTACGAGGCGTGACCTTTTACCTTGACAACACTCTACAAAATGAAACGTTTTCAGGAAAACATAATATCCTCTGCGACAATAATTCAAAAAACAAAATTTAAAATTATGAAACTCTGTGAGTGTTGCGACCGCCTACGGAAATCTCACTTGGTCACAATTGTTTCAAATAATCCTAAATATAGTGCACCATATAATTGCAATTATTATTTTTAAATTATATTTTATAAAGGCTAGCGCTAAGAAAGTTTTTTCGCTATTCTAACCTCTAAAACATGGAGCTCATTTTATTACATATGTAAACCCATGCATATTATTTTCCTGCATTGTATTATTACAAAACAAAGTAGTATTCAATAGATTTTATTGGGTTTAACCCAATTATGTATAAACTGAATAAAATGCATCACTGAAAAACCAGGTTCGTACGAATTTTTCGCAAAACTCTATTTCGCAAAATCTTACGAAAAATTCACAAATTCAAACTGTTTTACGAATCACTTCGTATAAAAAATGCTGGAATCGCGTTGGAAACCAAATAAACGCACGATCGTAATTCGCAGTTTTTTCTAATACATTAATTTGATTTAATTTAGTTAATTCCAAACGCGTACAATACATTAAAACAAATATGAAGTCAAGAACTTATCGATACTGAGTAAGTAATTTATAAGCTCTAGATAATTTGACAACTTGAAATCTAACCTTATATTGAAATGTCATATTGAATATCTAAATTATTGAAAATGTAAGTTATATGATTTTACAAATGAATACACCCAGAGAAAAAATTTAATTGTTTTAATTAAATCGATTTATTTGAAATTAATTTAATTGAAACAAATAATAATTTACTTGAATTAAATAAACTTTTACTTGTTTCAACTATATTTTATTTATTTGAAAAAATTAAATTTGATTGTATATGAAAATCAAAGAAATAATTATTGAATCAATTAAAAAAATATTGAAACTATAAATTTTAAATTCGTCTTATTATTAAATAGTATTTAATTAATTAATAGTGTATAAATATCTATATATATTTTCCCTGAAAAAGGTGTAGTTTAGACGAAGTTTTGCTTGTTGCATAATATACTATTTTTTACACTAGAAGAAATGATATAGCTCTGTTTGCGGACTCTATAAAAACTTTAATTATCTCAGCGAAAACATTGTGATATGTCATAAACGGATTGTAACTTTGTTATAAATTTATACTGTAATGGTCTATGTATCGCTGGATTGAATAAATAAATAAATAAATAATAAATAAAACAAATAAATAAAATTCCCTCAAAAGTAGACTCATAAAGTCTTCCCTTGACAGGTAAATTTTTAAGATTCTTATTTACTTTAAAAACAGCCAAGCAGTAAATAAACCTTACAGCCTTGAAAAATCTGCCTACTGTTCCGTCATTCGACCCCACGAATGAATTAGTCGGTAATTGGCGGTGAAACGAAAGGATTCAATTTGGATTAGGTGTCGATGGCTTCTCAAAGACGCAGATTATTTCTTCAATCGTCTAGACATCGGACGATCCTCAATTGCGCCAAATGCCGCACAAATCCGATCTATTCTGGTGGCTCAATTCGGAGAAAGCGAATTTCGATGTACGCTGGAGTAATACGCCTTGAAATCGAAAAATCGCAGGCTCCGGCGGTGCAGCCGAGAATTAGCTTTGCCTAAAGGCAAGACAAGAATGCCATCGAAGTGACAATACGGAAATATCGATTTCGCCGGAGATAATTATAGGAGGATCTCGCTTATTTGATGAGAAAATCGCTCCGCTTCTTTTTATATTCGGAAATTCATTTACACATTTCGATCGGCTCCCGAAATAATTGAGTTTCGCAAATGTCGTGGAAAGTTCAAGTTTCTGGTTCACCGGAGTACTGTCAATTTTTATGACTGTATTTTTTATTCCGCTCCTTCCCCGGATTACCCCGTCACGGGTCTTTCTAGACGTACGAAATAAAAATTCGATAACATTGAAAGTAAATTCGATTCATACTTTCCGTCACATATATTTTGTTGCGCATTGTGTGAGATTGAAAATTCATGCCAAGTCGGTTTTCAAACTTAAAATTAGCGGGGAAGATCAAGAGCGTTGGAACAGTAATTGTGCGATAATTCGTGTTCGTCTGAAGTAATAATTTATTTCTCATTTAAGAATTAATTCCCCATAATGATATTTATTCAACAAAGGGGTGGAAACGTTAAGCTGATTGGACAAAGTTTTTAATGAAAATCATCTCCATTCAAAATATGCAAATCGCATGAATGTTCCTGAATTGTTTTTGAAATTTTATCCTGGTCCCGTTTTCAGTCATTAAGAGACTATGCAAAATTTATCGACCAAAAACCTATAAACGTTCAATGCATTTGCACCATTTCTAGCTGTCTGGAGATAAGAAACACAATACTTTCGCGTCACTGATTCTGCGGCGAAGATGAGTTTCGTAACGCTTTTGCTTCGCTGATTGTCAAAGCAAGATGAGCATATTTACGTTTACACCGTTTTTCGCAAAAATGCTTTAGAGATTTCGCCTTTAAATTCTAGAAAAATATAAGATAAACATATATTTAGACAAATCGACACATTTTGTCGCCTGGTTCTAATATACTTTAACATGTTTCCTGCGTGCTGTTACGTTCGAAATTATAATGCTTAATATCAATTTTCAATTCAGTTTTTGCAACGAATGCAGACATTTTTATTAAATTTCTGATTTCACGTTTCGGAGTAACTGCTTCGCCTTATGTTGTATTCACTTAATCAGAAAAGCAATATATTGTACTTTTTATCGCAAGATGTGAATCAGTGACTTAAATAAATGAGATTTGTATCGCAATGTGAAAAACAGATGAGGCAAGAAGACAATTTTATGCGTGTTTCGAGATAAGTGCCTTGTGTCACGATGTAATGGAATTAAAATACACTCGAGCTGCGGAGTGTTCGTTTCAGTTAGAAAGAAATTAATTTTTTACCTTATCATCACAATAACGGTACAAAAAAGGCAATTAAAATCTTGCATTTTATAAATTAAGTGCGGTTCATTTCGAACACTGTGTTATTCAGATACCAACTATTTTGTTCACGATGATTCATTTTGATGTTGTTTGCTAATTTTAAGCTGATTTTAGTTTAGACAAGTTTGTAAACGATTGATATTTCTTCAATTTAATATTTAAATTTGATTTTGACACTTTCTGCACTAAAATCGATGCGTATATGGACTATTTTCCTTATACGAGTTATGAACAAATCTGTATTATTTCCCTTTTGTTAGGAGAGTAAAAAAATTTTTATAAATGTCTTTTTAAGAATTAAAATAAAACTGTTTAGAACATGAATATCACAGTCAATATATTAAGATATTCTTAAATCGGCAAATTAATGTCATATGAGAAAATCCACATTGTAAAAACTCGGCTTCAAAAGTGTTCCATGGAGAACACTTAAAACGTTTTTTCTGTATTTACTGTTCTGTACAGAACATTTAAATCACTAAAAATGTTTTAAACGTTCCCCAGAGAACGCTTTTGAAGCCGAGTTTTTACAGTGTTAATGTTGGGGAAGATTAATTTATTTTATACGATTTTTATTTATATCTTCGGCATGTCATTTTCGATAGTTTTAATAGCTTTTTAAATGAAATTTTAACGACTGAAATGTTTGGATAAATAAAAATATTTAAACTTTCATTAACCAAAACATGACTGTAATCATGTTGATCCAACGCTTACTTAACTCTAATTAGACTAATCAATTGAATGACCGTTATAGAAATATGCCGAGGTGAGAGCATTAGTCGATTGTAATCTTATAAAAATAAAAGCCTCGATTCATATAATCCACTCGATTGATTGAACGTAATGCAAAGCATAAATGGATAAATCACCTCCTTCTCCAAGAAGCCAGCCCTAAGTGCTATCTGGTTCTCCTTCATACGCCGAGCGTCCCTTGAACGTTTTGCAGCCATGTTGTTCTTTCTGCGGCGTGCCCAGTATTTGTCATCCTTCAAGTCATCCGGAACGAACTGCGACACAGAAAACTTATTAGATTAGTGCAGAGGACGTATACTAGTAATACTGTAGTTACACGAAATCATCGACACGGTTTTCAAACCTAACCATTTAAAATTTGAAATCTATCATAAAATTTGAAATCTCGTTAAAAAACATCTAAAAAGTCTCGTACAATTTTTACGTTAATTGTAAAAAACTGGCTTAAATCGACTATTGGGCATCCGAAATTCGCAATTGTAGTACAGTATTACCTCTTTGAAGAAATAGATAGCAAAAAGTAGTGAATCGTAATGGCGTAAAAACTCACCTGTTTTCGCGATTTCTTTATCATTGGCTGAGGCTTAAGCTCCTCGTCTGAGAAGGCACGAGTCCGGGGATCGAAATCTCGCCCCGATGACGCCATCGAGAGCGCTACAAGAGACAAGCCATATTGTATTCGTGACGAGTCCTCGGAATCTGTCGCGCGCAAGGAGAATTGGTAACGGACACGTTAGTCTTTGACAAATGTTCTTACTTGCTTTGTTTTTAGTTTTGGTTCGAATAATCCTCGTCGCGCACGACACCGATCGCTGCTTTGACGTGTAGCTCGTTAAAATGGCATTAAAACTAAATACTATCAAAATTTATAGCCATGCCTAACATTAGGCAATTTTTCGTCAAGTTTGATAAAGAACTGTTAGTCAGAAGTCGTTTGTGTCTCCGTCTTCAATTCATTCGGTGAACGAAATCGGGCAACTGGTACAATCTCAGATTTTACTCGCTGTTATCGCTTGCTGCTCTAATCTTGATTGTGCATGTGAATCGGTATCGTTTTTCCGTGCGACGAGGACAATTATTGGGCTAACGACGAGATTCTTTTTTCTCGAGAAAATAAATTTACCAATACCAAATGAAGAACTGTTGACAAAAGCATTATTCCGGCAAGATGAGGGATCAAGGTTTCTGTTCTGTTGAATGTACTGCTGAGATGCGTGGCTAAATTGATACCGCTCAGTTGTGGTTCTTAAAGCTAATTCGATCGGACTCAAGCGTACGTCTAGGTGAGTGCTACATCTCGCTTAGATCATGCAGAAAGTGCTTTTGCAGTGTTAATAAATGATACGTTTTCTGTTCAGGTCGAAGGCGCTGCTGGCAGGACCCGCGAAAATTCAAACATTTAGAACGAGCCGAGTTTGCGCACATTCCAGTCGGACGCGCCTTCGTTCAAAACAAACGTTCAAAACAAAAACGTACAGTCAACTAAATTATGCTATTGGTTTGCGTGTGAACGGTAATACTACGAGTGACTAATAAACTGACGAATAATAATCTTTGGTGTTGATAAGTTTGTTTTCTCGTATTGCTCGGCAGATAATCGTAGTTTGAGAAAAATGGATTATAGTACAAATAGAAATGTTCTAGTGGAGAGTCGATAACACGTGCGCGTAGACTCTAATACTATCACGAGGAATGCTCTACTATGGTAGCGCATTTTTGCAGCCTAATAACACATCAAAGCTTAGTACTCTTGTTCGTCATTTTTAGTCAAATTAAGAAGAAAATACTGTTCACAAACAGTCGTCAATCAAAACCAAACTTCGAAAAAAAATTGTATACTCAAAACAGTCTTTTGATCATTCCGGTAACAGCAACGGATGCGCAAATTTTCACAATCAGCCTCAAAAATGTTCACGGAGGAATGTTTAGGACGTTTTAATTTATCCCATGTAAAAAAGTAGTAAAAACACTGTAAAAACAAGTGTTTGAATTTCAATGGGATTTTGTAGTAACTTTTCGAACATTTTGTCGTGTTTACTATACACTGAAAAAATAATACCGCAGCTCACGCGGATCTGTCATGCAATTTTCGCATGACAAGGTTCAGCAGTCTACTTCATGCAGTTACTACAGTATTGTCATGTGAACTGCTTCACAAAAATATTGTACGTTTGTTTTTCAAAAAATAACTAGGAACAACAAAAAATGGAGTTTTAGAAACTAGATATTTATTTAACAAAGCAGCTTCTTGTTTACGAGTTCAAAACAACGTTTTTCGTTGCTGTTGAGCTGAAGTTCGATTGTTTTTGTTTTCTAGAAAACGTTTACCTGTGAGAATATTATAATTATAAATATTATTTAATATATAAAGAACTTTTCGCTGTGCGAAAGTTACGCTGTACGAATCTCCGGCAGGTATAACACTATAACATCAAGCAGTTTACATGACAATACTGCAATAACCGCATGAAGTAGACTGCTGATCCTTGTCATGCGAATTCTGCATGACAGATCCGCGTGAGCTGCGGTATTATTTTTTCAGTGTAGAACAATAGTTATAAAAAGTAACTATACAAGTCATAGTTACATTTGCTGTTTTGTATGGCGCGATTTTTCAAACCCGAGAAATTGTAAAAAACGCAAAAATATATTTTCAAGTGTTACGTCACGCAGATGATCTATCCCTCATCGCTTCTATGTCACACTTCGTCACAATTTCCGTTACTCCCTCCCCCCTCTAACCACGTGACGTATTATGTGAATGGCTCCTAAATACTTCATATGTATCATATATATGAACATATATAGACATATATGTAATATATACACTGCAAAAACAAAGTGTCTTTTTTTGAGACACTTTCATTTAAAAAGACACCAAAAAGTGTCTTTTTATTCAAATATGGCTGCTTTTGAGACACTTTTAGTGTCTTTTTGATCAAAAGTGTCTCAGAAAAAGACACTTATTTTTGTAGTGTAATGTTCCCATATGTAAGTTTTTACATGGGAAAGCAGAGTCTCCTGGTTTTTCCATATAAGCACATATATCAATGATATCTATGTTAGAGTAGATATATCTACTCTAACATAGATCTACTCTAACATAGATCTATTTTAAAATTTTTTTTAATTTGATCTTTACTCTGTAATTGATTTTGTTACCGTAATACAAAATTGCTTAATCAAACGCAATTGCAGGACCGAACTTAATATCTTTGTAGCACGTCGAGCTCTACGCCAATTTATCACGGCAGTTTTTCGTCGAAAATATCTGAATTTCCATACCCCGTTAGTCGGCGTGCTCGATATACCAGCAGTGCTCAATTTACATCTGGTCCGTTTTTCTACGAGTTTTTGCGATGACCGATAACTAGACGCACCGACAAATCGGCCAATTTATGCGACTTTAAGCGGAAGGCTGGTTACAATTATGAAGCGATATCGTTCCCAGCTGGTTGCGCTTAGGCGTGTGCACGCTCGGCGTACTCCGCGGTTGTGCAACGCGGTATATTATAACTCGGCGCGTGAGAATTACATGGGACCGCTGGTAGCTGGGCCTATGGTCGTTTCGTGGCACACGAAAAGACCCGAGCGTATCGAGGCCGAATGTTCAACAAAACACGATACGATATTATTACATTATTACGACCGCTCTACTTCGGGTTGTACTTGTACATGGCGATAACAATGCGGAAATGCGGGCGAAATATCACGCCAATCAATCTTTTCTTTGGGCATTCGGTAATTAAATAGGAACAAAAAATACGCTTCCAATTTCTTCATTGATGCGCCGTTGGTCAGAAAGGAAATGTGTAGTTCTAATGTTCTATAAAGCAGGACATCGAAAAAGAATTATTGAAAAACTACCACTATATTATTTATTTTTTTATTCCATAAAACCTTTTCTTATAGTTAACTTGACTATAAACAAAGCTACTACGACTATACCTGCAATAATGGTAAACACACCCTTGTAAAAAAAGTTTATGTCACATATTTATATGCCGCATATATGCAGTATATATGTCCCCATATAAAATTTTTTTGCATACGGGCGAGTATGGTTATTTTTTACTACAAATGTACGACTATGATGACCTATATTTTTAGTAAATAAATCATTTATGGTTAGTTTCACTACAATAAACTAGGTAAGTATCTTAAAACAATACATGTATGACAAAGAACGACCTATGCCTGACCTTATTGAGCAAACAAACATAAATACGGATACTTGCCTAGTCTTTTGTAATGAAAGTATGTTGTCAAATATAGTTATTTGGCCACAAATGTTCAAAAAACAGATAAAAACAAAATAAAAATAAACAAGGTCAACTATTTCATTCTTTCATACATACAATATATTTAGCATGTAAATTTAAATGGGGACTCATTAAATATTAAAGCGAAAAGATTTATTTGATTTTTATTTACCTAGGAAAATATACATATATTATGGTACATTTTACGTCGAAATTAGTTTCTTGTTAATTACATTTTTGGGTACAAGGACAGGCGGCTTTGTTTACATCAACGGCCCATTCGAGTCTTATTTTGTATTTTTTTCCTTTTGTTAACAGAACCAATAACTTACCTTAAACCGGCAAAACAAATAAAAAATGTTGTGTTTGTAATTATTTTTATTGAAAAAACATTTGTTATAATTAAGTTTAATAAACACGTTCCCGTAAGTGAAAACAATTCCATACGTACATTACACCCCAATTATGCGTGCGTGCTAGTTTCAAATGTACTCGAATTACATAATAATTTGTAATTATAAAATAATTGTTAGTGCTGGAAAGATTGCGTTTTACAATGATGAATACCGCAGTACGCATATTGGGTTTGAATACATTTATTACGTAAGCTTATATTTCAAGGAAAACTTTTTTGACAATGCTCGGGCTGTTTCGAAAAATTGGTTGCCGAAAGAATGCCGGAATTTACAGTGCCTATGATAGGAATTTATTTATTGCGGCATTGTTGATAACGTGTGTCGAGAATTCGCGATTGTGTTAAATTTTTCTCGCGCGCCACCATGGGAACATAATGGCCAGGAACACAGGCGAGTTGGGAATTGTTTAACTTCCACTGGTTATAAAGTAATACGAATTCTACCACTTCTTGCCAAAGTTTTCCGGATTCTGAAAACGCAACGCACACGTTCAATTATTTTATAGTTTCTATCCAATAAATAATTGAAACTAATTATCAAAATGGACCAAATGAAATTCATCATCGACGCAGCAATTCCGAACTATTATAGAGTTCCGGTGTCAGATCTGAGTTCTTTGTGTCATTTCTCACCTGGTTGTTAACAAAAACCGATTTCTAAATAATTTCGAGCCGAGTCGTCTGCGTGCATAATTGTTTTTCGTCAAATAGAAAACAAAATACTCGGCGTAAATGGCTTTCTTTTTTCCCATTTACGTAATTGTTATTTCGCTGCTTTCCAAACAATTATAACACCGTTGTTTTTCAGCGAGAAGAATAAACACGATTCAGCCCAAACTGCATTGCCGGCATTATCAAATCCATATAAACTGGCGCGAAATACAGGGACAAATGAACACAACGGCCGAACAAAAATTCCATTTATTATGTAAGACGAGCTCAGACCGGTTGCACGATTATTGCACCACTTCACCGTAACATTGGCGCTAATTTCGATGGCCGTGTGGATAGCATCCTGCGCATAACGAGACGAGAGTCTGTCGCAGATGAAAAGCTGGCTTCAGCATCCCCAATGATTAACTTAATAAACGTACCGTTTTTGTTCCATCATTTTTTACGTAAGCAATTGTGCAATCTTTCGTGTATCAGGTGTAACCAGGAGGTTTTCGTGTTTAATAATAATTATAACATACTATCGTAATATTGTATCACATGTGCTTATGCAAACACAGAGTGCACCTTATTTTGCACTATTGATTGATTGGCTCTCTCGTTCATTGATCTTAATATCACCTTCTGGATTTATTGATTTCTAAGAACAATTTAACATCAGTGACGGTTCAACATTTCCTGATTAGAGTGAAACTGAAATACGTGTGATTTGCGAGGAAAAGTTTTTATCGCTAGGATTAAATAACAAAATAACAATGATATTGAAAACATTATAGAAATATGATCAACATTTTTTTTCTAATATATGATAGAATATTTACGATACTTGTAAATATTACAATGATGTAGTGTTTACAACCACATGATATTGCCATTTCCTGAACATGTGTATAACCACCACATCACTATATTAATGAATATTATGGCAATCTTAATATAATTCCATCCCGATGTTAATACTTTAACACAAACATTACAAAATAACTATACAATATTGTTATGTGCATTACAATAAAATTGTGTATTGAATATATACAATCACAAAATTGTTTTTATCTTCCGAATTTTGGGAAAATTGACCACAATATTATTGTTTTCATCACGTTTCAAATTAATACAACCACGCTTTTGAAATTCAATGCGTATTGATGGTGTTGCAAAATAACACCACAATGTTGTCCTTTACACCACAAACATTGCCACAAAATTATTAATTTTTGTCATGCCTAATAAAACCACAACATTGTCATGATCACCACAATTACGGTGAATAAACAATATTATCAGTACAGTATTTTGCGGTTTAGTTATAAATAATGATGAAAATATTGTGCTATTATAATAGAAATAATAGGAACATAAATTATAATTCAGATGTTCAACACATGGAAACTCATAGATTTATTTAAATGATGAAGAAATGTGGTAATAAGATGGAGTTATTCTATTTGCATGAAAATTAATTCGGTTGATTTATGACATAATAATTCATCGAACCTTTCAATCGTGTTACTTGAAAGTTATTTCAAATATTGCGAGAATCCTCTTGGGTGTAAAAGAAAATCTAAATATAATATCATAAATATCGGTCCGATTAAAAGATCGAATTGTTTTCCCATTGTTTTGCCTACTGGACATCCAGAGCTTCGATCGCGTTAACATCGGTTACGTTGGCGAGCTCATTTTCTCACAGATAATAAAAACCTTGTATACAATAGACTCGAAATTTAATATCCCAAACGTGACTGGTGTTCGTGGCACCTATATCGCACTACATCGAACCCGAACATGAACCCAGCTACGACTCTATACGCTCGAAATTCCCCTCGTGTTCCGGAATTAATCAGTCCCACGCGAATTCAGGCACTCGAGCGCAGATTTGACATTTAACTGCGTTGTTCGTTGTCGTCAAAAATCGACAGGCAGGAAAAACGCAAAGGGAAAAAATAGAAACCTTTGCGTTCGCGATTAATTATTCAGCGGATTAATTATATTCAAATGAGCGGACGAATCGCGGCAAAAATGCAAAGGTCGCGGAGGCAAACAATGAAGTGCAATTAAAAGACAAATTAGCGGCGAGTTTGACCGTGGTTGAGCGCTCCAACTCATCCATCAATCGGAACGTTGCGGCCCAAATGGCTTTTCACACTTTCCTGGCAAAATTGATCTTGCGACAGCGAAACAATGCGCGAAACAATACGGCTCTGCGAACGGAAAAAAGCATAATCCTCTCAAGGCAATCTAGGTAAACAGCAAACGGTTTCTGCGCTATATATCCGTTGCGTGTTCAACGACCTTGTCATAGCCAGCAATCGTACGCTGAGAATACGAGAGTAAATAAATGATTGTGATAAAGTTGAATGGCTTCAGGTACGCCGACTCAACGCGGACACCGTGGAAAAGCGAATGTAAAAGGTGTATGTTTGAAAAATCGTCACCGGCTGAAAGCTGTTACGTAAGGAAAAATTTAAAAAACAGTTCAAGGCTTCGGCAGTCGATAACTGCTTTCCAAATGGCAATGATAAAGATTAAGGAACCGATTTTAACTTGTTTGCGTTGATTGAAACCTTTTTCTTGTCTTGATCAATTTTCAAAATACCGGAAATTTTTCAGGAACTGTTTCAGCATTTTATTATCTATGTAAATATCCAAAACAGATAAATTAACTTGACAGGTCGATCAATTAGTTTCTTTCACAAATACCCGTCGAGGCTTTTGTGTACAGTTTCGTGATTCAACATTTGTACCTGGAAAGATGTATGTGAGGAAAAGAATCCCGAGATTTTATATCTTT
>JABFPD010000254.1:0-13172 GCA_022817545.1 Cremastobaeus sp. ZL-2020 | reverse complement strand
CGAAGAAACTGTTTTCGTTCTCGCGTTTCCGAGCTTATCAAATCAAATATGAGGCTCAAATGAAGCCTAATTGAGTTAGCTTCGGCGTTGAGCTGTATTTGGTGCAATGGACTTGAAGCAAAAGGATACGTGGAAAAGGCCAGCCGTATTTAGCGATTCTGGAAAGCAAAACTGAAAATTAATTTTTTCGAATCAAAAAATTAATTCCAATTCGTTTTGAATCTGTAAAATCAGTTTAAATTCCCATCTAGGTTGAAGTACGTGAAGAAACCAATTTTTCCATAGATTCTAGTAGTTAAATCGAAGGCCAAGGTAGATAAAAGTATTTTGCGCCCTAGGGCAAAAATCGGTATTTTTGTATCAAGGTCGTAAAATGAAATTTTTTGCAAAAAAGGCCGGCCCTGAGGGTTTAGGGCATTTTTAAATTTTTTCGCCCGAGGACGAAAAATGCTATTTTACGCCCTATTTTCAGGGCGCGAAACTTTTTTGTGCAGACATGACAAAAAGACCATTTTTACGCCCGAAGACTAGCCCAAGGGCTAAACATTTTGTTTTCGGTACAAAGACATAAGAAAACTTGAAAAATAATCCAGTTTAATAAAATAAAGACTTTTCTCCCTTGAAAAGAAATACAATTTTGTCTCCACGGGAGATAAATTTGTCTATTTGGGATAAAAAGCGATGATAAAAAGCGTAGGAGCGAGAAAACAACTTTTTCTCTGCTGCTTGACAGAATACACTATTTTCTCGGTCTTGGTTGGCGCACGTACAATAATAATAATTAAAGTTCACCGTGGACACGAAGTTGCATAAAATATGTGCCAATTTTTCAACGTGCAAATGAGTATTTGTCATTACGTGGATATAGAAGTCATTGAGAACGAACCCGATAAAAGTATTGAGAAATTGCACGGAGAATAGTGGCAGAGAAAAGGAAAAGGGTTATGCGTTTATAAGAGTCGAGGGAATGTGGGTGTATGCGAGGAAATCGCACAATGTGGTAAGAGAGTCTGCTGAAATAATGTAACACGTAGCGCACTGGAGAACGGAGCCTGCAAAGCGGCGAGGAATATTTCAAAACGGCACGACTACTGGCTTTCGAAAGTTGGGTTTTTGATTGCGAAAAAAGTGCCCGATCCGTCGGAAACGCCGAAATTTGGCGGTATTTATAGAAGAGGCGAGCGTACGCGCAGTAAAAAATAACCAGTAAACAGAACAGATATACCGTGCAAAGCGTATAGAAATATTAAGTAGCAAGAGTCCGAGCGTCAATAATTTTTTGGCGCGCGATGTCACCGAAAACGCGTGTGTGTGTGCACAGTAATATGTAAAATTGTTCACAACACGAGCTTCTGGGAATCGATTGTTTTTACAACCTGCCAGATCTTTAGTTTGAGTTTAATGGCGTCGATTTGCTGGGGAGGTGAAATTCGCCGGGAGACAAGGACGGCAAACGCGACTGCCAACGGGCTAGACGAGGACGCAGTCGACGAAGCGCCGTTTTACGCGTTTCATTCATTTACCCGGCTGACGAAATATTCCTCGGTGGCGTAATGATAGTGCGCCCGAGTTGCGCGCAAAAAACTACGAATTGTGAATGGAGATGCTAATTACCGTACAGTGAGCCGATTAAAGAGCGGGCAAAATGATCGCGTTGACGCAAACGGGCGTATTAAGTTATTCGACGTAACGGCGATCAGGCTCCATTTCTGAATGACTCAGATTTGCTTTCGGAAACAATGTGCAGAAAAAGCTGTGTGTGTACTAATGCGGTTTGCACGAGCGAAAAACCGGCGAAAAATGTGACGCTTAATGGTCTAGAGCTAATGAGGCTGGACAAAGAGGTTTGTACATTATTGTCTTTCGTTTAACGACGCACAAATAATGAATGAAAATGCAAGCTTATTCAAACGCTCGGGCAAAGAACGTGCGAATATTCTATCGGTATTAAGTGGTTCATCTTCCACGGCATTATATAATTGCATTTTAATTCGCCCGGAAATGAAATCAGCAAAACTGATGCGATTCCAGAAACGAGCTTATAATCGGTCTCGAGGTGCGGGAACTTTTTCGCGAAGGTCTTCATTTGGAATTTCTTGATTTACAACACATGTGTTGTAAATCAAGAAATTCCGATTTTTCGAAAAAAACTCATTAATTATTGTAGATCACGTGGTGTGAGATGTTTTTTTTCTTAATATTGTTAATGAGGTGTTGGAATAAGCGAATTTCGTGTCTTGATCAATAAACGTTACCGTGTATTGATTTATGATAATTATTATATTCTATTTTATTAAATATATTGCAATTAATATTTTCGTTTCTTTTGAGTAACAAATGAGATTTTAAGTCTAATTAATTGTCTAACTTTTATAATATATATATATATATATACGCATTCTGACAAATCAACTCGATCGAAGCCAACTTGCTAAACAATTCTATAAAAAAGCTAAAACTCTTAAAAATACTCGTTAAAGTTTCGAATGTGTCAGATTGCAATAAGAAAAAAATTATTGTAAATTTTCATATGTAATTTGGAAAAAGATATTTAATTTTTAAAAAGATCAACAACCAAAATGAAGTAAATGAAGATGATTTCAATTAAGATTAGAGATATTCCCTTGTAAAAATGAAACATATATGTTTTATATATGGATTTTGGTCCATCCATATATGGCCGTATATGAATACAGGATAAATCATATATGACTCCGCTTCATAAAAATAATATGTATTTATAGTATTGTATATGTTTTATAGTATTCATATATGGCCATATATGGCCCATATATGTTTCATTTTTACAAGGGATTCACATACTCATTTTAAGAATTCATATAAATATCTCAACTTTTCAAGTTATTTTAATCTTTCTGCATTTTTGTAACTAAGGTAAAAGACCCAATTAGTGACCAGAACCCTATTAGTGTTTTTTTAAACTCATGCTATTTTTTGAATCATATAATTCAGTTAAATTATTCAGTTTCAATAGTGAAATCTGCAGAATAAAAGATGCGCATAAAGTTAGCACCCCCAGTTGTTCGAAAAAAATAAAAATTATGTTTACTATTTTAGACTAATTAAAGACTAATTTGTACCCATGTTAAAAAATTTTGGAACCAAGTAATTCCAGAGTTATTCAAAATTTTATATTGGGGGTGCTAACTTTTACTCAAGACAGCACCCCCTTGGCTTAAAAAAAATCGAATCCCGAAACAAATCATTTTATAATTTTGGACTAATTAAAGACTAAAATGCTACATAAAAATTAATTGAATAATTGACTTCTGCATACTGATTGGAACAAATCGTGAAAATTCTAATTAATACGAGCGTCCCGCTTCTGCTACCATCTGTCATTCGGAGGTTCATTTACTGAAGAAATTTGAAAAAATTTAATTTAATGATTGCATTATAAAAATATTTAAAAATAATTATTGAAAAATTATCATTTTTATTGAAACAATAACATTTTTATTCAAACAATAACAACTTCCAATTTTTTATGAGTTTTTTTAGTTGCTCGGTTACACTGCTTCGACTTTGGATGGTTGTAAAGACGCAGTTAGTCATTACTTTACGTTTTACCGAATTTGATAAAACTTGGCGGTGTAACTTATCAGGTGGATGATGGTTGTGTTCGCCGACGACGTTTTTCAGCTCTGCCTCAGAATAATCCGTGAAAATGTCCGCAGAACAAGACTTGTTGGCACACCTTTACTTCCAAATATTATATTTCGTTGACAGTCGATCTTTTCGAATAAAATTTATAACTTGAAGAAGTTTATTTTTTTCACTTATGAAAAATGTACATTTCAAGCATATGATAGTCAACCGAAAACTGCCCTAATAGCACATATATTCTGAAAATGTTCTGAAAATATTTTTCCTCTCAAAAATAGATGGCATAACATAAGATTTGCATCGGACACATCCTGGCTTCTGTTTCAAATCATTGAATAGGTAACCACGATTATTAGGAAATCGACAAAAAGATTGTTAGTTGCTAACATCTTCATCTGGTAACCCTCTCGTACTCCTACTTGCTACATAATTTATTACACTTAAGAGTAAATATTTTCCCATGTTTAGAGTAGTAACATGGAAAAATAACATTGACAGGTGTAGACTAAAAAGAGAGAAGTCATTCAAATAACATCTAGGCATTAATTTTGCTGACTTTACTATAAATTCATGTAATTAATTTTTTGTATATTCACTCTAAAAACTGGGCCTCAAAAGAGTTCTGTGGGGAACGTTTAAAACGTGATTCGAGATTAAAGTGTTCCAGCATATAAAACGGTACATGCAGATATAACGTTTAAAACGTTCTCCATGGAACGTTTTAGAAGCCAAGTTTTCACAGTGTTGTACGTATTATGAAATGTTATGTATTTTATAATAATATTTTATAAGAATTATTATAAACAATTCATTGAGTAGGTTTACTAATTATATGTAATACACATTATTTTTGACAAAATTAATTTTATTATCACGAAAATATTAGTTGAAAAATGCGAAAATAGAAAAAGTGAAATGCGAATTAGTTATTTTTAAAAATAGTGTATTATGATGGTATTTATATAAAATTAAGTATTTAAAAAAATTCCAGGCTCTCACTGTAAAAAATAGTTTGTCCCAAAAACTTAAATTCAGTCCAATTTGGACTGAAATTCAGTATTTTTTAGTCTGAAATGGATAAAATAAACTGACATTCAGTCCGAATTGAACTGAATATAAGACTTTGGGACAATCATTTTTTGCAGTGTTATACTGCTAAGACAGTATGGCCGTGATTATTGACCAGGGTAAAATTGGCTGTACGAGACGTAGGCAAGGACGAAGCCCGAGCCATAGTCGAGGGCTGTCAATTTTACCCCGTATCAATAATCAAGGCGTACTGTCTTTTTTATTATTTACCAGGGAAATAATAAAAATTATTATTTCCCTGCAGACAGGGATTATTTCCCTCTTCTCGGGGAAATAATAATTATTATTTCCCTGGTCAATAATGGGACACTTTCGGTCCGAAAATTAGGGTAATAATGGGCTACTTTCGGTGCACGTGTTACATAAAAAATTTTTTACAACGAAACTTGATTGTATTCTTCGCCTTTTTAGGCAATGTGAATGAGTGCAGTTGTTGATATAAGTGAGAATCCGTATACGCGGCTTCAGCCCTCTGGAGGTTGAATCAAAGCTGCTATAAACCGAAGCACCCGAAGCATCAATTGTATAAGATGAAAAGAAAAATTTGCTTTTCCATGGCTGAAACAACATATGCCAGATATCAGTGCTTCTCAGCGTTGTTCGATCACAATTAATCAAGACAACCAATAGCCGGGCATGATTTTATCAGACTGTAAATTATTAGACTGAAGCAGCCAATGGGAGAGGTTGCTGATATTTAAGCACGGCCTCAGATTGATAAGTGCATTGCACGAGTGGTTTCTTAGAAACGAGTGTATCGACGTCGGTCAATTCTTGCACTTCTTGATTGATTGTGTCTTCTGCAGGGATAAGAGAGATTACGAAATTACCCGAGACTCGTGATTAATAATAGTCAGATAGTCACCGCGTTGACGACAAAGGTTCCTTTGCTATCGCCACGTTATGAAATAGTTACGTTTGCAGCGTGATTTTTGCAGTCGATATCGGCCAGCGCAAATACGTTTCAGTAACGACTGTTATTGTTGCAACCGAATGTTTAGAAAAGTGCAGAGTTTATTCACCGCGATGACTTAGAATCGCACCGATAAATCCGATTCAGCCTTCGGTCGCGGCTAACAAAGGATTTCTTTCACGCGCGCGAAATTTCACTCGCTACCCATACATTCGAAACCCTGCACACGAATTTCAGAATCCATCCGCCAATTTTTACTCAATGGGGTATTGTCAGTTTTTATCGTTTGATCCCGTTGGCAGCAGAAAAAATCGTCGATATCGAATGCTTAACGAACAAATGATAGTAATGTTGTAATCGTTGCACTATATACATGCGTGGATGAATGAACATACTTAAGCGGCAATACTGGTGCCATTTTCATTCTGCCTGAAAACTTGCACAATATGCTGACGAACAATAGCTAACCCTACAGTCACTATTTAACTAAACACTATCTGTAATTGGATTCATTTATCTCTGGCATGGACCAAAGAGACCATTTTCGTCCTAGGGCTTAAAAATGGTGTTTTTGTCATACTTGTACAAAAAACCGAACTTTCTCATCCTGATAAACGGGCAGAAAGTAGCTTATTTCCCCCGATCTGTTTTTTAATTTTGTTGCCCTAGGGTAAAAAAGCTACGTTGCAAAAGTTCAGTTTTGTGCAGATGTGATAAATAAGTGTTGCAGGTACCACGGGCGGAAAAATGGCACTTTCTGCCCTATGTATACGTAATAGTTATTTTCGTATCAAGGGTGTAATGATATTTTTTCCCGTGAGCCGAACGTAACTTTTTGTTATTCCTGCACAGAAACGTAAGCTTTAGCGCTCGAGAGAACCGGGCGCAAAAAATGCAAAATAGCCCGGCCGAGGGTTTAGGGCTTTTTTCAATTTTTTCACCCGAGGGCGATTGCTATTTTACGCACTATTTCCAGGGCGCAAAACTTCCGTTTTTGTGCAGGCATGACAAAACGGTCGTTTTTACTCAGGTGCTAAGCACCCTTGTATAAAAATGTACTATTTTTCTACCTAGAGAACTTTCGCCATATTTTCAGAGTCTTCTTTTTCAGCGCGTAATCAGCGAATCGAAAGAAATTGCTCGAAACTTGGATTAATTTGTTGTTGACCGTCGAGTTGAGTCAAGCAAATATTTGGATCGGAATAACCCAGCGCGTGGAATGCCCCACATAAATATCTTTCCTGTCGGTTGATTCGACAGCCGTTTGAAGCACGGCATTATCGAAGGTACTAAGTGCGAGGATTGAATCAGCGGTAGTTTTCGATCGAGCGATTATCCCGACTGAGCATCGTAGCTGGATAAATAAAGATTGGTTGGCTTCGATATCACTGCGCTGGAGCGACGGGAGGATGCGTGAGAACTGCTGCAGGATGTCGAGCGCTTTCTTGGCTGGCCTGAAAGCGCGTCTCTATTTTTCGCCGAGACGACTGTGTTTGGTCTCGCTAATTAAAAGACACGGAGCTCTTGAAAACGAGCGAGGCCTAGGAGATCCGGAGGCAGTTTAGAATAACGAGCGCGGCGAGTTGAATTTCGTTTCGTTTAATGTTTCGTATTCGCCGAGACCGCGAGGCCTCAATTGCCATCCGGGCAGAAATTGCCTCATTATGAGCTCGAGTTTTCCTCGATTGGCAGGTAAAGTGAAAGGGGGAGGAACCTCCAAGAGAGGCAAGCTGCTGTTGGACAAGCAGGCTTTCTTAAGCGTAATTATTAGCGGGCAATTTGAGAAAATTATAACTTGTCGCACGTATTGGACGCGCGTGTGTGCGGCGCGCCTACGATATCTTAAACTGGTTCTTAAGACGTGGCGTGATGCGTGGTTTGTGAATGAAAAATATTCTATATCTATATAGCGCATATGTGGTGTTGACCCATTCACGCGGTTCTTGTACGACGTAGTAAGAGATAATGCTCGGCATATCAGACGTACGCTTCGTGCGTCAGCATTTCTGTAAACTCTTGATAATGGGTCATGTCATGTCAGTGTGTACTATAAGATAGTTAATTTTATTGGACTTTAGGCCGTCCACTTGAAATTCACGCCAATGTTAAAAACGCAGTTGCAACTTGCTCGGGCCACACCTTCTCGGTGTAACGCGAATTCCGAATTTTTACGGGGACGTTTTTTATTCTGAAACCGCAGGTATCGGATGACGAGTCGTAAAAGTTGCAAGTCACATTGCGGACATTCAAAGGCCGCGGACGCCGAGTCCAAGCAACGTTGCTCCATGCTCATTGTAATTTTGCAAAATAAACGTCGTTCTAAAATCATTATATTGTGATTAATGATGTGTTGAAAATTTCAGTCGAAATGTTGACTGGCACCTGCGTCCATCGGCCTTAAAATGTGCGCGAACTTTTGTACAAAGACCTGCTAGAAATAGATCTGACAGTAGGCCACTTGTCAGACGGTTGGATAGGGCGAGATTCTTCATAGTATACAAATAACTCGACAGCTTCGGAGGAACTTGGTCCGCCAGTCACAGCAACAACTGAATCAAAATGCATTGAAACTGTATTTCGATACGTCGATACATCTTTTTAGCGACAACTTTCCGCTGCAATACGAGTACAAAAATAAGCTATTTATAACGCAGACGAACCGTCTTCAAATTAACTGGAAAACAATTGTCTTTCGCGCTGGCCTCCACGACTTACAAGTAATTAGTTCGATGAGACGAGGCTTCGTTTCGTTGAGCGCAGCCTCACGACGTACGAAAATATCAACATCTAGTCGAACATTAACGCTATCGTGTGCGCCGAATTCATATAAGTTCACTGACTGCCAATTTGCTTACGCTGTATGGAAACTGTTTACAATGTAAAGCATATAAAATAGTACGCGGATTAACCAAAACTATCGTCAGACCTATCGATAAGCTACTCGGCATTGCTTCAAACTGCGAACCTTAGCTTGGGCAGTGCTTACAACTAGATCATAAATTACACAATTCGATTATTCGTCGCAATACTGTACAAAATCCCTGTTTGCATCAACTTTGTTTGTCGCCATGATTCGTTGAGGAATCGTCGGCGATCGAGATTCGTCATTCCCTGCAGAGATAAAATCATCTTTCAATTTTCAGCACTCGATATGAACTGGATTTAAAAATGCATTTCAAATAATGTATTTTTAATACAAGTCTTTCCGAATGTTAAATGTTTTAAATTAAATTAAAAGCTTAAATTGATAAATGTTTGTACAACATTCTGAAATAAAAGAGTAAAGTTTCATTTTACATGCTCTCTCTAGTATAAATGTATAAAATATGCAATAATCATCGTTGCTGAGAAATGGTAATTAAATACTTGTCCAAATCCAGCACTGTATAAATGCTGTATTTGTAACGCGATGTTTACGATCAATGATTCTCTTACTGATTGAAAGAATTAATAGCAATTGTAGCATAAGCATGTCGTCGAAATCTTCAACAATTAATAAAATTCAATGGCGCAGTTTCTGTAACTTCGCACTATTGTCGCAGAACAATTTAAATAAATATCAAAAGCACCAAATAATCAACTTTCTTACAAGGCGTTCCACATATTTTCGATCATTCACCAAAGACAAAATGTGGTCAGTGAATTTAAAAAGTTAATATAAATATAAATATCGAAGACTATCATATTTGATCTTAACAACTTTTTATGAAGATAACTTTAACATCGCAGAATAAATTTAACATTTTCAAGTCATTCAAAAATACAATAAATGTTAAGTTACAATACTAATATGTCATAATTGTATCATCTATTTCCTAATCGTCGAAGTGTCTATATACAAAAATGTTTACCAACGTTTCTTTTACAAGTTGCTTCAGTCATACCAGAGTTGCACATATCTACCACAATCATGTCTCTGAGCTCTGTATTTAACGCTTAGAAAACTAGTACAAGAGAAAATAACGACTTACTAAACATGTGCAACGCTCGTATGAATCTTTCAAAATATTCGTTCAGGTACGAAATATATTTGCTACCATAAAGAGTAACTGTGCCAGGAATCGGCGTTCCTTGATTTCCAGTCTCTCGAAGGAATATGGTTGTTTTGCCCAAATGCTTGTCTCAGTGCACTAATTATAGTCCGATTAATTAAAAAGCTCATTCAGGCGCATTTGAAAAATGCCCAGAATCATTTCTGCGTTGTAATCTTTCAGGATGTGAACAAGCCATCTGGCTGAAGTCTCGAACTACGTCGTTAAATGTTTCGTCACCAGAAATTCCTATGTCCGAATCTTTCATCTCCTCGTTTAATAATCCAAGACGGAGTCTAAAATTAAATAATCGTTTTTAAAATCCAGAACGCAGACTACTGGCTTGTAACATCTGAGTTGAGATGTTCGTATTGAAAACTGTTGATTAATTGAGAAGCTTTGCAAAGTGTGAATAAGTTATAATGAAAACTCACAATGTAACAATATCTGCATTGGCTTCTTTCACTGCTATTGAAAGAGGCTGGACACCATTTTCATCTGGAAGATGCTGATCTGCGTGGTGCTTCAACAACAAGCAGACTTGTGCAGTATGGCCTGGAATTTGTAAATATGTATCATGAAATGAAACTGTTGTTCACACAAATGAAACACGACAATGCTACTTCGTCGTCGATGACACAAATGACGTACCTAATTCAGTGGCTAAATATAAAGGAGTTTTCCCCTTATTGTCTTGACAATTAATTCGGGCTCCATTTAAGAGCAAATATTCGCAAGACATAACTGATCCCTAAAATAAAAACGAAATTGCCTGATTATTTGCGTGAATGAATTTATCAGTTAAATAGTTTTCACATGAAACTGCTAATCTTGCAACTACTCAAATGTGAAGAAAAAGCTTGGGGAATTTCCAGAATGAATCATCAAATTAAACATATTTGTTAGCCAATGCAAATGTAGTACAGTAATCTTACACTGATAATTGCTTGGTGCAATGCACTGCGACCGCTGTCATTGACATTTTCCCATAGCTTATCCGCGCCAGTTGCTAGAGCATGACACATAACGGGCAAGTTGTGGGCAGCAGCTGCTTTGTATAAAAGCATCTCTGGGTGCAAATTCTTCATATCTTCTTCCTCGCCAAACTCTTCTTCTTCTCCTGCGGTCGAATCTTGGTCGGAACTCAGTTCCAGGTTACCATCGATCATCGGTTTTGGTAAATCACATCCAAAAAGTAAAACATCCAATTCTTCGGTTTTGTCCTCGATGCCCTCGTCTGATTTTGAATCACTTTGTTCTACGAGATTCGCATTTAGTTGAGATTCGTGCTTGTCGTTTTCTGTCGGTGATTGATTGTTATTTTTCGCCTCTTCCTTTGAGTGTTCCAAGTTTTCCAGGGACAGATGTTTGCTGTCGTCTGAACTTGTCGATATTTGGGACTCTCGGACAGACGTCAGAGTAGAAGTTTTGGTACGACCCCTAGAATCGTTCTTGTCTCTGCTTCGAGGTCGTCGTCGTAATTTCCTGACACTCCACGTTCGAAAGCGAGTCATTTCTCGCCCAGCATGTTGAGTAGAATTTTCCAGACTTGTTAATGGCTTGACAAATTTTCTATCTACGTATTTTGCCTTTATCCAAGCCTCTCTGATGTTACTGGAAACGAAAAAAACGTCTTCAAATAAAAGGCTTCGCAGAAGTATTAAATTATTATTGAATGCATTTATTTATGAATAATAAATTATTAAATAAATACATTATTAAATCTGGTTTTAACAAAATGTAATTCTCGTGTTTTTCTTCCAATCGTTTAAGTTCAACAAAACTTTACCCAGCACACGATGGTGTAGCTCGAACTATATCAGAACCAATGGGCAAAGCTTCATAAATATTATTTACAACAGTGTTGCCCAATTCAGCCATTACTTTTAAAATCTCGGGTTCCCAGTCGTCTAGTGTCAATGATCTAACTTTGCTGTAATGCACCCCGAGACTTCTGTGTATGCCGGAACATTCTAAAAATAATAACGATAAATAAATAATAAATCTGTCAAACTAGATTTCTTTACAATCAAATTATTTTGATTTTGTCATTTCATCATATTAGATAAAAAAAATTAATAATTATTACCTATACATAGTGTAATTCCCAAATTGATGCTAGCCCACTTTGGATTAGCACCACCACAATCGCAGCAAATATCGTTTCCTTCGATTTTCAACAACTGTTCCCAAACTCTGAAATAATAGTGAATAATGTATAGAAAAATTATTATAGTAGATATAGTTAAATGGTTTCATCTTATAATACCTTGATTTGGGCTTTGATGGGGGTCTGAATACACCTTTTTCATTTTGGTTTTTCATCTCCAAAGTATTTACAGCTGAATCTCCACCCAATCCTCTTTGTATTGCAAAACCGATTGCATGTTGCATGAAAGTCACCCATGCTAAATACGTCTCTTCACTGTCTGCCTGCAGCATGTGACTTCTGCAATTTAAAAACTGAATTCAACATTTTCTTGTTGATTTGTATTTTAAATGACGTTTTATTGATATTAATTTATTAATTTCTTTTCAAAACCTATTACTGTTTAATTTGAATTGCCGTAAGACAAAATACTTTTTCTATATTTGTTTACAATGTATCTATTCTTGTTCTTAGCGCTATACTATATTCCTATTAAAATTATATGAAATTAAGATTAAAATAATGTGGCAATTAAAAATGAAAGGAAAAAAGCAATTAAAAAATTATAACAAATTCCTTTCCTTATGAATCAGAAAAAAGTGTAATAACTTTATTAGCCAGCAAGCAATGTTTGTATTAGAATTTCTTAAAAAGTTTTAAAAAGACTGCTTTATGAAAGATTCAATGATAAATACAAAAATAAATCTCACTTCGTAGGACTCAACACTTCGAAACAATTTCGGCGATCGCAAACAACGACCGGTTTTACAGTGCAGAGACGAAAGTCTTCCTCCATCACCGTGTAATCTGTATCTCCAGTTCGTTTTTTGTAAACAAGCTGGTTATCTTTCATGCAAAACCATCTTCGGTTCCAAGTTTTAAAAGCATTACTAGTGCGCTTAAAAAGATAACCCTCCATTTGCATTTTATTTGGCAATGAATTGCTTGAGTGCACCAAGTCCCGATTGTTTACATGACTGTGTCTATTCTCCATATTCTTTTCCAGTTTATTTGTGTCCGTGCGCATCTGCGTTATTTCCTCGCCAAGCTCTTTCAAAAAGGGATCCAAGTCTTGAGCCAAGTCACTGCCCTGGTGGTAGTATGTGACGCATGCGTTCATGTAATTGACCAAACTTCCCAGAATCTCGTGCTTTTTGCGACACTGCAGCATGGTTAGATCGTGGACATAATCCAAAGCTGTGTGCCGAAAACACGATCGAGTAGCTGATAAAATGTTTGAAGTTTCTTCATACTCAGCTGGGCGATTTTTCGGCACTTGGGCATTTCGGTTTAAGGCAACGTCCAAGTCTGCAGAAATCTTTTCAAAATAGTGCCTGGCTTCTTTGACCTTTTTGATGTCACT
>JABFPD010000253.1:0-13179 GCA_022817545.1 Cremastobaeus sp. ZL-2020 | reverse complement strand
CTTCACAGGATTTGTATTTTTTATGTGATGTTTTCGTCAGGTTCAGGACATTTATCAATGTTTCCAAATTTTCAGAAAAAGGTTTTATGTTTCTGATATGCAACTGAAAATAAAACATTCAGTTGACAATTTTGAACATCAATATCTTGCTTATATGAATTTTTTAAAATTTATTTTGATAATTAATTCATTTTGAAAGCTCTTAATTTTACCTCAGATATCTGGTCTTCTCCTACCCAAAAAACATACTGACTGTCTTTATTCACTAGCACCATACCAGCATCTTCTGGGTCGATAATTAAAGCTTTAAAAAATTAAACAATTAAAAATTATTACATTGAACATATTTATGATAATTTTTATTTTTATAATAATAAAAAAACAGAAAAAAGTATCAATTATTTCTGTGTAAAAATTTGAAAAGATTTGACTATTTATTCGCAAATAAATCTACCTGGCCACCATCCCTGACAAAATCCCCAAACCATCTGACCTTTTTCGAATTTCTGTAATTCACCCTCCAAACCAGTATCTTCCTCCTCCAACCCTGTGCCTTTTTTCCTTCTAATCAACCTCGAACCATGCTTCCTGTTACCATCTTGCAGCGCTTGCTTCAGCAAACCTCTCGTGCACCTGTACTTATCAACCCTCAGCTTTTTCAAACTATCTTCATACAGTTGTTGCTCCAGATCAATCTTATTTACTCCTTTGTAAGTTTTATTTACATAGGCCAAGGGACTTCTTTTTTTGTTCCTTTCTTTTTTTATCTCATCTTTCAAATTCGCTTTTTGCTCTTCAGTTTTAACAGAGTCTCTTTTTTCTTCTGCTTCTAGTCTCTCAACTGGTGGCTCTGAACTTTTAGGTTCAACTTGTGGAGTCTCAGGTTCGATCATGGTTTCCTCAATTATTACTTCAGCAAGAACTTGCTTCCCACTCAGTTCATCTGTCTCTTCAATTTCCATCAGTTCGATTGTCTCTTCAACACAGTCGAAACACTGATCCTTCTCCACCAACATTGCTTCGTGTCTCTCCTCTCCAGTGCTGTTATTTTCCTCGATGTAATTTATTTTTTCTACTATGTTATTATTTTCTTCCACGTTTATCGTCTTTCCACAATCAAACATAATGTTACATTCCATGTTTCCTTTGTCAATGATTTCTTCTGCTGCTTGGCAAGTCACCACTCCAAAAATGTTGTCCTCTCTATTCTCAAAAACAACCAATTGACTCGGAGGGTTCGCATCCAGTTTCCTCGCAGACTCTCCACATTCAATGCGGCTGATTTCCTCCAAGCTCGTGCACTTTATCTGGTAGAGTGAACTGTTCCCAAGAGGGTCAATGACCAATAAACTACTGCAGTTTGTCACATCTTCGTCTGTCTTTGGTTTTTGAGAAGCGAATTCCTTCGGGGGCTCCTGGGAGCTGTTCATCAGTCCGAGTTCTTGCGCACACAAAAGTGTCCACGGACTCTGATTGGCCCATTTTTCAAGCACTTGCTTTTTCGGCTTTCCAATTCTGGTCTTGATACCTTTTTTGTGGATCTGGAATAAAACAAATTTTATAATTTACTATAAACATTATTTTACGACTAAAATAATTTGTTTATGAAGTTCAATCTTGTAAATAATTTTTTATTGCACATTCTTCGAAAGAAAATGTTAAAAAAACAGAAAGAGAAATCACATAAAAGTGATAAAAAACAGAGCACGTTTAAAATTAATAATAATAATAATATAATATAATATAATAATGATCGTTAAATATATAAACAATGAATTTTCAAAAGATATCCAATGAATTTATTGCTTTTCATAAAATTTATTTTGGAACAATTAAAATCTAGCTCGAGCAAGTACTTCGCCCGTCCAGCACTAGATAGCGCTGTTCGCGATCACTTTAAAGGTTTCTCCATTTTCGACGCGTCTGCCAGTGAACTCTTGTTGTTGTCATCAGCCTCATCAGCTACGTTTACAGACACTCAAATTCGCCCAATTTTTCACCTCGGAACTCAGTGCAATCAATACAAACAGACCACCAGCGAGCACCTGACTGCACCTCTCAAAAAATGTACCTCTTGCACCTCTGCCAGTGCTGAACTCTCTACAATGTCATAAAGCTGTCGCTCGACGAAGAAAGTTTACATATCAGGCGGCGTTGCTGAAATCAGCGTAAATGTTGTTGACCGGCGAAATGGAGAGGAAAATCAAGCTGAAGACTTTGAATAGTCACATAACGTGTAAAATATGCCGTGGTTACTTAATCGACGCAACCACTGTCACGGAGTGCCTACACACCTTCTGCAAAAGCTGCCTGGTGAAGCACCTGGAAGAAAAGCACACATGCCCTACGTGCCAAATTGTCATTCACCAATCGCACCCGCTGCAGTACATCAGTTTCGACAGGACCATGCAGGATATTGTTTATAAATTGGTTCCTGACCTTCAAGAGAATGAAATCAAAAGAGAGAGGGAATTTTATAGAGCCAAAGGAATGCCTTGTCCGAAAGATGTTCTTCCAAATGCAGGGGAAATGGAAGAAGAGAAGACTGCAGCGGATGCTCATGCAGAATCTGACTATCACAGAGCTGACGAACAGGTGAACGTATGCCTGGAATGCATAAGCACTAGTTTAAAGACGCTGAAGAGAAGATTTATAAGGTGTTCGGCACAAGCTACAATAACACACCTTAAAAAGTTTATAGCCAAAAAAGTTTTAAATGGAGTTGAGCAATATAGAGATATTGATATTTTATGCAACAACGAGTTACTTGGTAAGGATCACACACTGAAGTTCGTGTTTGTCACCAGGTGGAGGTTTCGAGACCCACCCTTGAGGCTGCAGTACCGACCAAGAATAGACTTATAAAACTGGCCTGTAAATAATGCCGTTCAACCATTGGTTGTTTGTTGTTACAAACACTGACAAATTGCAGTGTAAAATTACACGAGCATTCTGTTTATTCAGAACATTTTCCAGTGATACTCAGTTTGTCCATTTCTGTTGTACTTATCCAACTTGATAATTGAATGTGTTTGTGTTTTTAAATTACATGAGATAATCAGATTTGAAATATATGTTGTTTCGCAGTGCTGGCAAAAAGTTGCATTTTCGTGATTGAACTTTAAAATGATTGTTAAAATTTAATTTTTTTCAAAAAGCAATAAAAAAACCTAGAAATAATTGTTTAAGCTTATGTTCCTGACTCAATGTAAGATATTATTGGTTATTTAATATTTTATAAAAAAAAACAAGATTTTCTTCCCGTTAACTTTTTGCTGGTTGTCACGATTGGATCAATTTTTTGATCCCTCTATGATTACGTCAAGCAGAAGTAGATGCAAGCAAGAATTCTTATTTATTTACCATTAATTGTAGAAGTGTTGTAAAGCTGCACTGCCCGCATTGTAAATACGGAAATACGAGCAGAGCATGCCTGAGTCAATGCTCTTTTATTGTTTAAAAAAATCAATATTTTATTTTTAACCAGATATAAATTTTGCTCAAACATAATGAAATTATTCAAAAGGAAAGGATTTTATAATTAACATTTATTGTTGTTTTTTTTCGTCCAAAGATTGTATATTAGGGCTTGAGCAAAACGACAAAGGAAATAAAATAAAATAAAAAACACTTTATTGAGATGTAAATAATTTATTGAATAATTAGTGGTGTATGAAGAAAAGCGTATCTGACGAATCATGAATGTATTATTATAAATTATTGAATAAATATATTGATAATTGTTGTAATAAATCAGAGCAATTATTGATGAATAGTTGAAAGTGATTGCACTGATTGACAATAAATTAAATTAGTAATAAATAAAGAATGAGGAATATGGCTTTTCAACATAGCCCTGTGTCGAAAAGACACCGGTTCATGTCTTATTATGGAGTACAATTCCATTTGTAATTCTCAGACTGTTTACAAATTTTGAATAAACTAAATTAAATAAACTAAATTTATGAATAAACTAAAACACCACATAATAAAAACGATGTAATTATGAGCAAATCAAATTTTCACTTAGCATGCTTTTGATTTAGAGTATTTTCATGTTGTACATATATATTGTTTCATATATTGTAATATCAGAGAAATCAACATTTTTGTAATATTGTTATGTCATTGGTTATTGTTATAAATTACAGTTTTTGCTAATGGCCATTCTAGATTGATGTAGCTTATGGACAAAAATTTAGCAACGAATAAGGAATGACGAATACGGCCTTTCAAGAGACACCGTTGTCGGAATGACACGTATTTTGGAGCATAAGTTTATTTCTATTTAACTGATTGCTTTTAAATTGTGTATATCAATATAAATATGTATAAATTGACAAACATTACATAGAAAATGGAGTAATTATAAACAAATCAAATTTTAACTCTGGAGATCTTAAAATTCAATGTATTTCCACCTTTGAGAGTGAAAATATGATTCGTGCATGAATGCAGGATTCTAAATATATAATTTTTATGACAGTTTGAAATGATTAATAAAAAATAAATTAATACCTAGTAAAGAATTGCAATTTGCCAACAGAAAACAGTATTTGCCGAATCAACACCAATTCACTACTGATTTGATAGACTATCATCATTTGTATTTATCAAATTACTTCCAAATTTTTTAAATTAGAAAATGTAGGCAAAATCCAAAGTTTTGCAAACATATGAAAATAAATAAAGAATAACAAATTTCAAATAGCAGACGACAGTGTTTGCGTATAATCAACAAACTTGACAAATCATATAAAATTTTAAGATCTTAAAGAGCCTTCGTTTAATGTATGTTAATAAGTATGGGTTAAACATGCTTATGCACTTTTTTTTGAAATTTTCTGAATACGTTCAAGGTGAAAGACTCAATTTCCACTCAGCTGAGTGGAACTAGTATTAGTACTCTACTTGTAATCATTTTCTAATTTTTTATCATGAACAATAATTTTTAGAGGTTTGAAATGTAAAAAAATTGTTTCAAGCATATTTTATTGTTGGTAAATATATTGAACAGAGACAAAATATTAATTGTAAATGATTTTTGACAAAATCAAAAAGTAAGTAAAAAAAATAGTACTAATCGAGTAAAAATGAGGTATTTCACCTTAGTAAAAAATTAGAATTGTGTAATAATTCGAATCATTAATAAGTCACAACATAAAACTATTTTTATTTAAAAAAGCCGAGATTCTATATGATCTCCGCTTTATACTTCTCTTACAGTGCCTATTCAGACGTGGCTTTACTTTGTGTTGAAATTGGGCTATTTTCATTGTGGATAGGCAACTAAATAATATCATGAAATGTTGAGATTGAAAATCCAGTATGTCCACTAAAAATGTTGAAACAATTTTCATTTTGAAAGTAAGATTACCTTGAGTTTAAGAATTACCAATATTTTTTACTAATTGAAAATTATTTATGATATAACAGGCGATGAAATGTTGCTCTACACAGAAATTTATTTCGTAAATGATAATTAAATTGTAAACAAATGACAAAAATGGACCTAGCGAATTTTTAATCTGAGCACTTCTTATATATATACGTACATTACGAACTATTGATAATTTCACTCATTAAATTCAATTGCAAATACACAATTTGGAAATTTGGATTACTTTGATAATTGTGTTTACCAAAATTTTTAAAAATCAAAGCAGTACCTCAATAAACATTTCCTCCTTTTTGAAACGGGTTTTGATGGAAATGGTTTTCCACGCCTTTCTAAACGTCCCATTTCAAAGATTTATCAACTTGAAAATGTAATCACTGATAACCTCAAATTACTTGCGCAATTTGGTACATCAAATTCGATGAATACTCGTCTCAATTTCTCGTTGGAAAGTCGGAAAACGACTAGAGTAAACTAGTTTTTCGTTAAATTCCAATGGACTTTCGATAGTTTTCAATTTTTGCACTCGAAACTATCGAACGCTAATTTCACTCAACAACGTGCGCTTGAATCCAAGGATAGAGAGAAAGAGAAAGAAAGACGGAAGGAAAACAACTGGACGTGACTTGTTCTCACACACACCGGAATAATATCAATTTGCGTGTTTTACGGGATAAAAAAACGATGAAGACCAGAAGTAAGTACAACATTTCATAATTTGGAAGTAATTTTGCAATAGTCAATAAAATTAGGTACAAATATATATGTAGGTTAATTTTTGATTACATTCAATAAAATTACAGGTTCTGACGGGACGAATTCTCAGAAATCCGTTCAACAGTTGGATGTAACGGATAAAGATCAGGTAATAATAGCTGATCTTGTCAATTTGAATTTGTTAAAAATAATCATCGTAGAAACCTTTCAGATTGGATTTATTATAATTGAAAATACATTTTTGCCTTTACATTTTTTCGGTTTTTGATCTTGCCAGTCAACGATTTGCTGTTAGCTTTTGATTTTTTTGTCGATCAGGATTTATCATTAGTACTGGCTTCCTGAGTCATGTTGTTTCTACGATAATTATTCTTGAAAAAAGTCGTTGTGAGCAGTCAAGTATTTTCAAAAGTTAATAAAAGTTAATAAAAGTTTTTTCTAGAGTGTAAATAAAACATGAATTTTTTTTCAGTATTCCAAAATATATTGTACTATTAATATTTAACTGTTTCGGATGATTTTATTTAAAATTAATTATAACTAAAAAAAGTATATTATATGATGTATTTTATTTCTAGAGTTCTAATTATTAATTGCAATTAATTATCATAGGAACTAAATGACTCAGGAAGCCAGGCAGATGGTAAGACCCCACTGAAAAAATCAAAATCAAACGACAAAATGCCACCTAAAGAATCTATACATGAGAAAAATTCAAAGGTACAATTTTTTTATTTTTGTTAACTATCGATATTAAAAAAATATATTCTGAGATTTATTTTATTTATCCTGCTGTCTTCATTATTATTTGAAATTAATTATCTTAGGAACTGAATAACTCAAGAAGCCAGATGGATGTTGAGACCTCACCAAAAAAATCAAAACAAAATGACAAAGTGCTACTTATACAATCTATTGAAAAGGACAATTCAAAGGTGAGAAATGTATCTTATTTTTAATTAGCAGAAATTATTATATAAAATTCTCTTTACGTAAATTATAGATTTTATTGATATATTTTTTTAGACAATATTTACTATTCTGAATATTAAATATATATATTTTTGGTTAATAAAATTATAGGTTAATGAAGATTCCAAAAATAACAATTCCGCAATAACTAGCAGCTCTGACGAGACCTCTGACAAAAAATCGACACCTCTGCCAAAAAAGAAAAAGGTAAATCTTCTGATGTAGACAAATCATCCCTACTGGCTGTTGACGAGTGTAATGGCCTTCTCATGATATACTTAGATATACTGCTTCGTTATTTTATTTAATTCATAATTTAGATAAAATCTAAAAATTTTCTTATGGGTAAGAATTATAATGTCATAAAATATTTAAGCAACATTTTTACTCTAAAATTCAATTACAGGTTATAATAATTAAAAAAAATTGCAATAGAACAATGATTATTTGAGTGAAGCTTAGAAATTTGTAAACACTATTTTTTAATTTAAAAAGTAGTATGAAAAAAATCTACATATATTGGTTTTTTGATGGTTATTGTTTAAGATTAAAAAGTATATTTTAGAAATCATTTGATAAGAAATGATAAATTTTAGGATTTCATTATACTTATGTTATGTTAATTTTATGTGAACAATGTTTTCCAGATTCCAAAACATTCAAAACAAGATTCACAAAAAAAGGATCCCGATTCGGGCACTGAATCCATATCTGATGAAGAAAAAGGAATGCTGAGTAAAAATGTTGTTCGAAAGGTAAATACAAGCTAATATAAACTTATTTAACCAAAAAATGGGTCTGTATATTTAAAATAAAACGAAAAATATTTATAAGCAAAAGTTCATACGTAAACAACAACCTAATTTTCCTGTCAGATTTGATTCAGTAAAATTTTCCTCATAGTAAAGGGAAAATAGGTTTTCAAAAACGTTTCAGTTTATTTAATTTCAAATATTCAATCTAAATAAAAAATTGTCTCATTAGTGTAATCCCCAAGCTCGCTCATTAAAGAAGAATTTGTGTTACAGATTATTATTATAAGAGAATACTCGAAATAAGAACAATTTGATATCAAACTTGATTTTACTCAACAGTTGATATTTCACTAACTTTTTGATTTTGTTATTAATTAGATATTTTTAAATTTTATTATTTTTAAGTAATTTATTCTCAAAAAACTGTTATTTAGATTTTCGTTCTAATATGAGACTTTTTAAACAGATCATCAGGAATGAGTTGAGGAAACAACGTCGAAATACGAAGAATCAGACATACAAGTCCGATAATGGATACAGAGGAAATAGAGGCACATCATATTGGAGAGGAAGTCATCGTGGGCGTGGCTGGAATTCAAGGAACTGGACTCAAACCTGGAATCCAAGACAGTCATTCAACAGAGCAAGGACTTTTGGTCCAAGACCTTTTTGGGGCTCGCAACAGGCTTCCTCACATTGCCATGATTATAATTGCAGCTCACATGACAACCGCTTTGGTTTTTACAGCAATGGTTGCTGTAATAACTTGAAATGTAGAGGAGGGCATGGATGGCACTGAAGTTTCATTCTTCGTAACCAAAGTATAGGAAAAATCATTGCTCAAGTGAAGCGAGTTAATTTTTTTTAATAATTTACTTTTTTTCTGGATAATCTTCATGATAAACAAAGTAGTAGTAAAACATTTTTTTAATACTCCAAAAAGTTACTATTTCTCAAAATACAAGACTCGCTTCACTCCAGCCATGACCTCATATAACGTAATCCAAATCTACTAATGTTCAATCTATATCTATGTCCAAAATATTTTTGACGTAACCACTTTGTTTTTGTTTTCAAATGTAGCCGAGAGTATAAATTAATAGCAATGAAGTTTCGTTTTACATGGACACGTCATACAAAGACTCGTTGCTCAAGTGGAACGAGTAAATGTTTTCCATTTTTTTAGTAGTCAACTTACTTTTTTATAATTGACAAAGTAATATTTAAAAACTTTTTTTTCAGATGCTCCACAAAAACACTTATTTCTAAAATTTCAAAACTCGCTCCACTTCAGCCATTACCTGACTCAATGTAATCAAAATCTATTAATAATTTATATATTATTGGCATAATCAGCGTTGGCAATTATTCACACAAAGAGTCATTGCTCGAATAGAATAAGTTAGTTTTTTTATTTTAATAGTAATTTTCATTTTTTTTGTTCTAAATAATTAAAAAGTATTATTAAAAAACTTTGCTTCAAATACTCTGTCACAAAATTACTTTTTTCCAAAATTTTAAGATCCGCTTCAGTTCAGCCAATACCTTACTCAATGTAATCAGAATCTATTAGGATTTTCTATGTCTTTGACATAACCACTTTGGTTGTTATGATAGTAGTTGCTGTAACAATTGTAGTGGAGTGCGCTAATTAATGGCATTGAAGTTTCGTTTCGCGATGACAATTCATACAATGACTAATTGTTCAAGTGGAACAAGTTATTTTTTTATGTTTATCGTAACTTACTATTTTTTTTGGTTCTTAATAATAAACGAAATAGTATTAAAACATATTTTGTTTTAAATACTCCAAAAGGTTACTTTTTTATTAAATTACAAGACTTGCTCCACTTTAGTTATGACTTCACTCAACGTAATGCAAAGTAATTCATGTTTAAGATAAATTTATGTTAAATATCCTAGCGATAATTGAAGAAGTTTTACTACATACTTAAGTATATCGTAAATAAAACATATGATTTTCTATAATTTCGCATTTGCATTATAATTTTTCCATTCATTTGATATCCCTTCATAAATTAACAATGAATTCTTACTAAATTAATCATAATTATTATATTATCTGAATAAACTAAATTGAGATTAAAATTTATCTAAAAAAAAATTATTTTATTTGGCTATATCGAGCCACAAATTTCTACTTGAAAAAAATAATTTTCAATCTACATATTTTTATTTCAAAATATTGATTAAAAGCTAAATTAATCTATTAAAAAATGTACAGAGTATACCATTAAAAAATATATTAATACTACGTTCATTTTTAAATACTATTAAAAGTAAACATTACAGATTATTTAAAAATTTATTGCGAATAATTAATTTGAATGCGTACATTTAATGCATTATTTATGCTTTTTTATTATAAACTTCAATTATATAATTTCAAGCATAGATATTAAAAATAATTATTGTCAAACTACATGAAAATTTAAAATTTCAATTATGGCCACACATAAACATATACAGCAATCATTGCTAGTCAATGGAATAAAAAATATTTATATATGCCCATATATGGGTTCGTAAATTATTATATATGATTATGCAGTTTTCACATATTTATGTTCTGAACACCATAAATTATATATGGTTAGATTTTTAACATATATGTTAGATTTTTACTTGGGGAAACAAACCAAATAATTGGGAACAATAATTTACGCTTACAAATGAAATTTAATCTTGCAAGAAATTTAAGCTAGCGCCCTCTGGTCAGAACCAAGCAAAAGACAAATTTCACTTCTTTATCGGCAGTACCTGTCATCGTAGATTTTTATTAATTTTTATTGATGGTATCTAAACCAAAACGATTTCCTAAAATTAACACAGTTGCAGTTATTGTTTAATAATGAAAATTATAAGATTTTACACAGAATTTAATCAAGAATCGTCTAGTTCCCATGAGTAAGGTAATTTATTGTTAATATGAGATAATAAAACCAAATTGTCAGCGACTGCAAAACCTAATTTTTAATAAAAATTTTTTATTCTTTTTCATAATTTTATTAGAACTAGACGAAAGATGCACGTCTTCAATTTCGGGAGATTTGTTTTTCAATGAAAAATAGTGAGTATTAATGATGTAGTATTGGAAATGGTTTTCGAGTTGGCAGGTTATGCTTTGACATCCTCTTAAGATTGTAAATATATTTTGAGCAAAAAGCAAGTAGAGGTAAAGTTAGTTTCCGCACAGCCTGGCTCGTTTGTTTTTTACTTTTACAAAGTCATTTTGATTTCACATCTTTTTTTGGCAGAGTTATATTTTAAATGAGAACAATTGCATTAAATTTTATAATGGTTTATATTTTCATGAACAGTCATAAATTATCTGTTGGAAATTTATTTCAAATGCCCTTCCTTGAGATAAGAAGTTTATTTGAAAGTTATTTTGAAAAATAAATATGAAATATTTAGTGTTGATTATATACTTTTCCATGTAGAATATCGATTATATCGATAAAATATCGAAAAGGGACAACTTCCCAACAAACACAACGAATACATTGATAGTATCGGTGTGTTCACATGGACAAACACATGTAAGGAGATTTACTCTTCCTTCTGGCATCAAGAGATGGCGCCACATTCATCTGAGAAAAAAGATGCTCATTTCATAGTATGTCTTTGTCTAAATCGCCATGTTATTGATGTGCGCGATAAAGGAGCAAAATCAGAACTAGCGTAAAAGAAGTGCGGAAGTCCGCGCCCAGGCCAGGGCCGTATAAAAGGCCTGGCTCGTCAGAAGGACTTCCGTCCTTCTTGATTAGTATATGAATATGCCAGGCCCAAATATGAATTTGTATGAAAAATGTTACTATTAATTTGTTTTTGTTTACAGATTACTTCTAAGTTGAAGACAATTAAAAAGGACCCCGGCGCGGATACATGAAAAATAAGGTCCCGGCGGATTTTTTTGAAATTTGATTATGTTATGCTCCAAACAATTAGAATCAAATTTCTAAATGGAAGAAATCCACCGGGACCTTTTTTTAATGTATCCGCGCCGGGGTCCTTTAATTCAAATAAATTTATCGTGAATTAAAGTTTTTGCAATACTTACAACAAAAAATTACTATGTTTATCTATTCCTGGCTATTGAAATAAAATCGTAGTTCAATTTCACACACACGTGTCTACATCTGTGCTGTTTACTAATTACTAGAACTGAGAGAAAAGCACATATTACACAAATCGCTATGTTTTTAATTGAATCTTACACTAAAAAACGGATTCAGTGAAATTACAGTAATTGGAAAATGGATGCCAGTATTATGGTTGAATTGTACAATTGAATGAGTAAATCATTTACAGCATTTTTGTTTGCATTTTATGTACCGCTCCGTAAATTTCAATAGACATATTATGATTACTAATCGTCTTAGCCGTAAATGAAAAACTTTCCTATTTTATCGTCATAGTAATTTCCTTAAATTTATAATTCTGATTCTGTTTTAACTGTTAAAAGTTCTTCGGTAAAATTATCCAGCACTTTTCTTTAAATTTACAGTTCAACTATCATATTACCACTTGTACTTGAAAATTACATAATGTATTTTAAAATTATGAAAAGTACAATTTTGCTGCAAAATTGGCAAACGACTGCAATGTTACGACTTAGTCACTAAAAATAATGGTGAAAATGTACAGGACTGTTTTACAGTGTTGATCAAACTAAAGATTTGTAACTGATACCTTTGACTGAATGTATACGCGAAGGTTGATTACATTGATTAATGTTAAAGCCGGAAAAAAGAGGAATTATTATAGCAACGACGTTGAAATGAGCGGATGGTTTTCTCGGTGCCTCGTGAAACGGACTTTTTACTTGCACTTGTTATCTAAATATACGCGTATTCGCGTATTTATTATATCCCTTGTTAAACTGCAGTCTTATTATACGTTTGAGCCGGAGTGAAAACTGTAAAAATGATTTCCTATTTTAGATAGGAGTTATACCTAGGAGAAAAGCATAATCTATAGTGCATCCACTCTGAAATTATTTAACAGCGAAATAAGTGGGGCCATTATCGCGCTCCACGCTCACTTGCGAGGGAGACAGAGCGAGGGGATGGAGCGAGAGCGGGAGATCTTTAACGCTGGTCGATCTTTAACGCTGGTCGATGAAAGATTCTAGTAGCTTCCTAGTGAGTCGTTAAAAGTCTCGCAGCCGTAAACTTGGCGGATTAATTATTCGGAAAAATGGTCCCGCCGCGCGGCCATCGCATGGCCGGCGCATTAAAATATTATCGCGCAGCCAATCGCATAAAAACCAATCAAACGTTTCCCACGTTGCTCGGCCGTCTTAACGACGTG
>JABFPD010000252.1:0-13189 GCA_022817545.1 Cremastobaeus sp. ZL-2020 | reverse complement strand
TTCCTTCCTTCTTTTCCCAAAACTGACATTCTTTGCATATTTTTGACTTGACATTCACATCAATGACTTTTCCTGTGCACCACCCTATCAAAGACGTTACGCCTAGTAAAGACGCAAATCCTCGCTTCTTCCATGTCCCGTCGCCTGAAACTACGATCCCTTCTGTGACTCCTTTTTGTAGTGAAAGCTCCTTTTCTTTAGCAGCTGCGTTATTCATGGATTTATCTCGTACGGCGCCAGTTGCAATAGAAATTGTATTAGCTATTTTCTTATAGCACGTAGGAAATATCGGGCTTGGAAGGCACATAAACGCACAGAATTTTTTGATTCCGTTTATGCCAACACCGATCAATCGCATGACAAAAACTAAACGACGATTAACTTCGTATGGATGATTGTTAATGAGAGGACAAGAGTTAATATATTTCGGGGAGCAATTTTTGCAAATAATCATGATTTTAAATCCTAATCCACGGCAACTTTTTTCGTCAAATTGTACTGGCGATTGACATTCTTTGCACACTAAGTTTTCACTAATTGCAGCAAAAACTGATACAAAATTGATCAGACGATATCCAAAATTTTTGTCTGTTTTAATATCATAGTCATTTTCACTCATTTTCAGTTTTCTCGCGGATGAACTGACGCTCTCACTTTCTCCTTCAATCTGAAATCGATTCATCAGCTGCCTTTTGCTCACTCGAGGCCTGGACGCGCGCGAAGACGAATCTCGTTGGCCTTTGTACACAGTAATTTTCGGTTTACCCATCTTTTTTAATGGTTTTTATTTCAATTATATCGCGTAAACTGTTGCAAAGCAAACAAGAACGGAGCACTATTCGAAAGTTGTTTACATCAATATCCACGACAATCGAGCTCGAAATATATAAAATATAGACATACATTTGTTATCTGAAAGTCGAAAATATAGGCAGAGACATCTCAGTGTCCGTTTTGAACTAGTGGGATACGTAACTCAGTTGGTAACGTGCTTACTATCTAGAAAGACAAAACGCGCTCGGCAGCACATGATTGCATGTGAGTACACCTTGCTCTATAATGCCTTATATCTCAACAATCATGCATCTGCCACATATTTCGCGACTCGAAATATATTCTCTGGACATGTGAGGACAGTTTAAGATGAAAAAAAAATTTTCGATTTTTTGAAACCTCCAGGGTGGCATTCCCCCTTAACGCTACTACAGAGTCTCGTTGAGCCGCTGTAGTGTGCGGACGCTTTGACCGCAGCTCGCTCGTGTTTTGCTGTGCTATCCTTGAATAAGTGTCATCTTTTTTTTGGATTTGTTACCGCCAACCTGTTCACCGTTGCCATACTTTTTGCTACCCATATCAACGAGGATGGATTCAGCTACGGTTCTATTGGAAATCAGAGAAGACATAAAATCTCTGAAGAACGACAATACCGAATTCATCTCATTTATGAAAAGGCAGTCTGAAAAACTAGATGTTCTTCAAGGTAACTTCTCCACCCTTAATGAAAGGGTCGAACAATTATCCATGGAACTACAGCGAATTAAAAAGCAAGCGAGAATGAATAACTTAATCTTGTTTGGTTTCACTGATTCAGCCGTTGATAACGCTGAACTTTTCAAAAAGGTAACGAGCTTTCTTGAACAGCTATTTGTTGATTTTCGGGCGGACAATGTTGACACTTTATTTCGCCTGGGCAAAACACAGCATAAGAGTCCGATACTCATTAAATTTAAACACTCTCATGATAAAAGAAAAATGTTTAAACATCTGTCTGAGCTGAGAGGAAGAGGCCTGTTTATAAGTGACGATCTTCCCTTTGAAGAAAGAATGTGGAGAAAAGAGCTACTACCCATCGTCAATACCCTGAAGAGATCGAGAATTGATGCCCGCAGACGTGACAACGGCATTCTCATTGACGGCACGTTGCACGACATTGATTCAGTTCAAAACAAATACGCTGATATTTTATGTCCGATGTATTCTCGTTCGGACATTGATGACGCGTCGTCACAACGCCGTACTGAGGAACTTGGAGGGGAGACATCCCACGGCAACCGATCAGCTGTCTCCGAAGTGAGTGACCAGAACACAACTCCGAACGTATACCTCGGCAAGAATGCGCCCTTGCCCCCTGCATGTTTATCTAATTCAAATTCGTCTGTCACGAGCTCTGGTGTGATACCAGTTAAGTCACAGAGAAATTTGGCAGGAGGATCTCGCTTTAAAAGGAAAGCCTTTGGTGATCCGTCCGGTTCACCAAACATTAAACAATACTTTTCCTCACCAATCCCCTCTGGACACACCACCGTGCAACCTGAACATCAGACACAGAACTCCTGATCAACACATACGCTTGATTTTCTGGAATTGTCATGGGATGTCCAACGTGAAAGACATTTTTGAACATCTTCGAACAAACGATATCATCTGCTTGTTGGAAACGTGGGCACTCGATAGCGTGGTTGTATTACCTGAGCTCAAGACACATTCCTGTATCGTATCTCCAGCAACTAAACAACCAGGCCCAGGCAGACCAAGCGGTGGACTCGCTATCCTTTATAATAATTCAATTGTATCTTTGAGCGTGATTAACATTTCCCCGAATTTTATTGTAGTGTTATGTAGCGTCAATACGACACAATTTTATTTAATTTTAGTATACCGCCCCCCCTCGGGCGATTTTTCCATGTTTTTAGATAATTTAACGTCGATATTTTATATGCTACACTCCAGAGTCAATGACTTTCCGATATATATGGGCGGAGATTTTAATTGTCGCGTACATAATCTCAACAGCATGGAAGATTGCACTCCTTTACTTGATTTTTATCACGAACGCATTTCGGCTGACACGACTTGTACGAAAGAAGGTTCCTTGCTGGTTTCTACACTAGAAAATTTTGAGATGTTACTATTAAATGGCAGAGCTCAAAGCGATCATCCAGGTAAATTCACTTTTATTAGTACGATCGGAATGAGCACTATTGACCTCATTTGGTGCAACTTGGGTGGTATTAATACGTGCGCTGATGTCATGATTTGCGATTGGCCATCTTCATCCGATCATTTTCCAGTGGCGCTCTTTACACATATTTCACCCGTTCCTCTCGAACCCGTTCGTATGCCCCCGAAATATCGCTTTGACTTTGCAATGTATTTGACTTATAATGATTTTATGTCACGGCGTCCTGAAGTAGGCTTACTTGCGAATGATGTTGACACGCTAAATTCAAACTTAATATCCGCTATCTCCTCAGTAGCTAAAGAATTGAATATGTAACATCCCCCACGCGTACAGCGTCCTAACGCAAGAATCGACAGTCCATGGTTCGACAATGAATGTAAATTGGCAAAAAGACACTTTCGGGCTGAAACCAGACGCGCACTAAAACAGAACTTTTCGGTTGAATCGTTACAGTCAATGCTAACCGCAAAAAAAAATTACAAAAATTTGATCAAATTTAAAAAATCTTTATTTGCAGCTAAAACAATGCACCAACTTTCGTTGTCTTTGGACCCAAAAAACTTCTGGTTGAATATAAATAAAATACGTCACACTCCGGTACGCGGTAACTCAATCTCTACTGAAGCCTGGACCGACTACTTGATAAAGATGTTTCCATTTCCAAACAATCAAATAACGCCCCCGAACTCCTCTTGTGTGGTACCTTTGCTTGATTCCCCTTTTGAAATTGGCGAGTTAATTGAATGTTTGGAAAATTGTTCTAACAACAAGGCCCCAGGACTTGACGGCATTAATTATGAGTTTTTTAAGTGTTTACCATCCAACTGGCTATTATACTTGTCTTACTTCTTTAACAAAATACTGGAAACAGAGCAAGTGCCTGACAATTGGTGTAAGCTTCTGATCTTTCCCCTACACAAAAAAAACTCTGATAAATTGCCCGAAAATTACCGCCTAATTTCATTGGTTAACTGTGTCACAAAAATTTTCATGCAAACGTTATTGATTAGAATTAACAAATTTTGTGACACAAATAACTGCATACCTGAATTCCAGTCTGGTTTCAGGAAAGGTAGAGGCTGCGTTGACAACATTTTTACGCTTCTTGCACTGATTCAAATTAATACACGTTTTCAAAATACGAGAGTTTATGCATTGTTTGTTGACTTTAGCTCGGCTTTTGACTCTATTGTGCACTCGCTCCTTTGGAAAAAACTAACATCCCTGGGATTCAGCTCGAAAGTTATCAACATTTTATACAATTTATATTCGAACTCAACCGCAGCAATCAGGAACAACAATGCAATGACGGAATTCGTGAGCGTTTCTCGAGGTGTACTGCAGGGTGAAGTACTTAGCCCTAGTATGTTTTCACTTTTCTTGTCTGACTTAAAAACTTTTCTTGAAGATAAATGGTACAAAGGTATCGGAATCGACGCGCTTAACAGAGTGAAAGTGTTAGCCTACGCCGATGACCTCGTATTTGTTACGGACACCCCCATGGAATTATCGAAAACCCTCGCCGCTTTACACGAATACTGCGCTATTAATGAACTCACTGTAACATCGACAAAACAAAAATTGTAATCTTCCGAAACGGCAGAACTCGTAGAATTTTTAAATCATTTGATTTTGGTAACGAAAAGATAGAAGTTGTCAGTCATTACAAGTACTTGGGAGTCATCTTTGATGATAAACTCGACTTCAAACTGGCGTGTAAAACGAGAACTTCCTCATCAAATGTAGCAGCGGGTTCAGTTTTAAAAATTGTCAACAAATTACATTTGCGAAATTTTGACGAAATTGCGACAATTTTCGACAGTTTAGCCACTAGCATCTTGCTCTTTGGCGCCGAGATATGGGCTTCTTCTCAATGCGATAGCATTGAAGCAGTCCAAAACGCATTTTACAAACAGCTACTTTTTCTACCGCGCAACTGCCCTTCACACGTATTGAGGCTCGAAACCGGACTTACTCCACTGAGCACAAAGATTTTTGATAGAATATTAACCTGGATTAACAAAATCTTGAATATGTCGGAAAATAGATATCCAAAACTATGCTTTCTTAGACTACTCGAACTTACAACAATTTTTCCAAACTCTCGTAATAACTGGGTTATCTCTATTAAAAAATTCTTTGATCTCTCGGACCATTCAGAGATATGGAACTCCCTTCATTCGGCTAGCAAATTAGAGACTACGGTTTTACTTGACAAATTTAGAGAAAAAATGTATGAATGTGATTACTCCAGATATTCCGTATCCTCTTCACTGTTTTTGCGTGATTATATTACATTTAGTCCACTGAAGACGCCTACGCCCTACTTGGTAACAAATTGTAATTTGCACGCCAAACGCATCCTTGCGCAAACTCGTCTTTTAAACGTATATAATTGTCGAATGATAATCGGTCCACGCAAAATAGTATTCAAGACCACGATCTGTAATCACTGCTATACTTCTACCGAATGTCTACTTATGCACATTTTATTTGAATGTCCTTACAACACTACTGACCGTGCCTATGTGATAGAATCTCTTTCAGTATTGCAAAATGTAAACGTAATATCTGATTCCGACAAATTAGAACACGTGTACAAGATTTCTCAATTTATCTCAAACATTGTACTGAATGTCGATAAAATTTGAAGCTCATGCGGAACTCACCGTTGTATGACCTATGGTCGTGTACAATTGTAATATAATAAATAATAATAAATTATCAAACACAAAATTTCAACAAAAAAATAACAATTTATTCATAAAACAAGGAAAAATCAAATACGAGTAACAGGAAATTATAAGATCAAGAAATTGAATTCAATAGAATAGAACCAATACTAACTAAAATAAATGTGAATAAACTTAGGCGCAAACAATACAAGCTGAGCTAGTGGAACTTATAAATTCACACTTAGCTTACTTAACAAATGTGCTTTAATTTGAACGCTTATTTGCGTTAACAATATATACAGAACTTATAAGTTATTTTACTATTCGTATTGATGACTGGAAGCTTACTTGCTTTTCCAGTCTTTAGAATTTTGGCTAAGTCGATTGACCCGATTTAATTGCTCATTTGCAAGTGATAAAAGCTTATTTGCTTTATGTGGTCAATCGACCAACCAGCTGACTAGCAGCGATTCGGCGAGTCATATTAGACTGCTTTATTTATAAATTTTCAGGGTTTATATACCCTCTGGTGGCCCGGTAGCGCACCAATCATAACAAATTACAAGTAGCATTCGAACTTCAACCGTAGTTAACGTTTTCCTACGGTACGGGATTCCCCGTGCACACAAGTATACCGCTATCGCGACAGTCACGCAGACATGCGCATCGGTCTTCTTTCTCGCACAGGGGGTCTCGCGCTCATACTCGCCTCGCGGTACGCGCTCGCCTCACGCACGCACACATTGGCTCGCGTATCTCGAGGAACCGCCTAATCACCTTTTCGGCGCCTCTAATCTAATTAACGCGGAGCTTATTTTCACAAATCAAATGCTTTTATTTCGAATAGCTCTTTCGCGTTTCTAATAGCTTATTAGCTATTTCCTTTTACGCGTTTATTAACGCATTTTTCATATACTTAAACGCTATTTCCTACATAACTCCCGGCCTTACGCGACGGTACGCGTAAAGACAACAAATAAACATTTACTTATGCTACTACTTATATCTATACTTATAACTAATTACACATTTCGAGGTTTATACTTCGCGTTACTCGCTCCCTCGATGCGTTGACTCCACCCTAGACCCAGTACCAGATAGTGGCGAATTCACGATGATATCTCCACAAAACGTCCATGGGTAGGCAGGAAACTCCCCGGTGTACAGGACACCAGCAGGCATCTGGGATGACGAGCCATTTCTGTCGGAAGCTGTCCTCTAGGTGGCCTCCCCATTGCAGCTGCTCCAACATCTCGGATCTGCGCATGAAATGCGAGGTTTCACTTATCAGTGCTCGGAGATCGCGGCGACTTCCGCGGAATGATTCCATTTTTCAACTGGTGCTCGATTATCTTCGAACCAGTTGTTATATACCCCTGAGGGTTTTATTTTTGTTTTTATTTGAGTCTATTGACTTTACTTGAAAACTTATTAGCGATTTTATTTTCAGTGTTATAATTCAGTATATAGACTGAATTATTTTTTTTTTCTATGTTAATTAACAAATTTTTTCTCTGATTAGAGTAATTTCTTTACCTTTTTATTTTCTCTGTGCTGGGCGTATTTGTTTTACTGAATGGAGTGTCCCATCTTGGTTCCACTTGAAACCATAGAGTCCATCAGCAGTGTGGTGTCTCCAGGTCCGACGTGGAGTTCGCAGAATGTACCTGGGTACTTCCACGACCACATTACCCCATGATACCGAAAACGTATCTGCTTGGCGCTCCCTGATCCTTCCACGGATATTTTGCTCCCGTGTTAGAGCGTCGCCGTCGACCTGTGTTCCAGTGGATGTTGTCGGTTTGGCTGGTTGCTCCGCTCCAGTGATCGTTGTCTGGGTTTCCACGGAATGACGTTTTCGGGGTATTTTTGGCATCATTCGCACTACACTCCTCACTATCGGTTTTTCTACCGCGCCCGCACTTTTCCGTTTTTTGAGCACGTCTAGGAGACGTGCTTGTTGCACGCACTTTTCGAACGCCGTATTCACTTCGACCGATTCCATTTTGATAATTATCAATTTGGATTTGGCTTACACCGAATATTTTCGGCTTTTATATATTTGACCCCTCTATTTTGTGTTTATATTTCAAACTCATTAATTTGAGTGTGTTAGGTTATTATTTCTATACGGGAAGTTTACAAACTTTCGATATAGCCCGTATTGTTTCTGACTTATCAGTCTTTATTTTCACTACTCGAATTAATTTATCGGATCCTTTTATAACTTCAATGATACGGCCCATTTGCCATTTACAGGGGGGTAAATTGTCATTTTTCAAAATAACAATATCATTTAATTTTAAATCTTCTTGTTTTTGCATCCATTTTCCTCGGGGTTGCAATTGATTGAGATAATCATTGCTCCAGTATCTCCAAAATTGTTGCTGAGCTTTAATTACTTTTTGCCATCGCGTTATGTAATTATCATTTTTCCCAATTAATGATTCTTGTGGAGCACTTATAAGTGCCGTACCCACTAAGAAATGCCCTGGGGTTATCACCTCCAGAGAGCTTATATCATCATTTAATCTTGAGATCGGTCGAGAGTTAACGCATGCCTCCACTCGACATAATATCGTTTGCATTTCCTCAATCGTAGGAACAAACCCTTTAATCGATCTCTTCAAATGAAATTTAATACTTTTTATTCCAGCTTCCCAAATGCCTCCTTGATGTGGCGAGTACGGTGGAATAAAGTGCCAATCTATTCCCTTGGTCGAAAAATGATTTATGACGTTGACATCTTTTATTATAGCATAGTAAGCTCGTTTCAGTTCAGCGGCTGCTCCCTGAAAATTTTTGGCGTTATCACTCCACATTGTTTTGGGAAGTCCTCGACGACTTGAAAACCTGTCAAATGCTGCGAGAAAAGCTGCCGTTGAATAATCGTGCACTAATTCAAGATGTATGGCCCTGGTTGATAGACAAACGAAAAGTGCTATATACACTTTTATTGTTTTTCTTCCTCTTCCACTCGTTTCACGTATCAGGAATGGGCCTCCGTAATCCGTGCCGGTGTTTTCAAATGGCCGTGCCGGAGAGCAACGTTCGCTGGGTAATGATCCCATGAGCTGTGATGACGTCATGGCTTTCTCGCGAACGCATGTGACACATTTATTTATCAAAGTTTTCACGGCACTGCGACCGTTTATCACCCAATAATTTTCGCGTAGTGCTCGTAATGTCAGTTGTAAGCCGCCATGTAATAAATTTTCATGAATTTGTTTAATTATCAAATTCGTTACAATATGATTATAAGGAAGAATATATGGGTTTGGGTCAATTCGTCTCAATGTCGTATTACCAATTCTTCCACCTACGCGAATAATTCCTTCATTATCCAAATACGGATTTAATTTCAAAATACATGAATTCTTATCAAGCAATTTATTTGCTGATAAGCTTTTAATTTCATTCGCATAGCTTTCCGATTGTACATTTCTTATCAAAATAGTTCGGGCGGCCTGTATCTCTTCGCTAATGAGATGTTTATGTTTGTGCTTGATCGGACTGGCTTTATTAATCAAATTGACAAATTTTAGAACATAAGCAGTTATGCGTAGCAATTTTGACCAAGAAGAATAATTGTGAATAAAATCGATTACATTCGATTTCACATCTGATGTATTACAGCTTATTCGCCGTTCTTCGTTTGATTCTATTTCTTGTATCTCAGAAATAGGCCATTGACACTTGTCGCATGAAAGCCAGTTTGGTCCCGAAAACCACAATGGTTTGTTTACGAATTCGGTCGTTGACATACCGCGTGAATTTATATCAGCGGGATTGTCCGCTGATTTTACATAGGACCATTTTGCAAATTCTAAATTAGTTTGTATAAATGAAACGCGATTCGCGACAAATGTTTTCCAATTATGTGGTTGTTTTTTCAACCAAGCGAGTACAATTTTCGAGTCGCTCCAACAATAAATGTTATCATTTTTTACAATAATTGTTTTTAATACATGTTTGATTAATTTCACTAATAAAGTGGCTCCAGTTAATTCTAATCGCGCCAAACTCACTGTTTTCAAAGGTGCGACTTTACTTTTTGCCATTAATAGACATGTATTAATTTCGCCGCTTTGCGAAATTGTGCGAGAATACACTACAGCGGAGTATGCCTTTTCTGATGCATCGCTAAATCCGTGTATCTCTATTATATCATTATCACTTGAGTATTGGATCCATCGCGGTATTTTAATTTCTTTTAACAGAGGAAATTCATTAGCGAATTTTTTCCATCTTTGCGTTATGGAGAACGATAATACGTCATCCCAATCCTTTTTCTCAAGCCATAGTGATTGTAATAGGATTTTTGCATTTATTATTATGGGTGAAATCCATCCCATAGGATCATATAATTTACCCACTTCCGACAATATTTTTCGTTTCGTATTAGCATTTTCATCAATCTCATTAATAATTATATGAAACTCGTCATTTTGTGGAAGCCAAAAATTCCCGAGAATTTTTGTTCCTTCCTCCGATTTAAATGTTAATTTAAAGTTTTTAACATCGAGTTTATCTTTATCGTTTTCAAAAATATTGTCGTTATTGGAGATCCATTTCCGCAGATTGAATCCTCCTTTTTCCATTAAGGAGTTAATTTGCTCCTTTTTTTCAACTAGATCGTTTATGTTATCTGCTCCGAATAAAACATCATCGACGTAAATTTGTTTATTTAATATTTCAATTGCAAGTGGAAATGCTTTGCCTTCATCTTTTGCTAATTGTTTCAACACGCGTATTGCTAAATATGGCGCACAATTCAAGCCATACGTTACCGTATTTAATTCAAATAATTGCAATTGTTTATCGTTATAATTACGCCATAAGATATTTTGAAAAACGCGATCTTCTTTAGCAACAATTATTTGACGAAACATTTTCTCTATATCGGCACAGCATACATATTTGTATTGCCGCCAATTTAATATTATTAATGTTATATCCGTTTGTAATTTCGGCCCAGGCAAGAGAATGTCATTTAAAGCAACTCCACTTTTTGTTGGTTGCGAAGCGTTAAAAACAACCCGCATTTTGTGCGTTAAACTATCAGAAGTTATAACCGCTCGATGAGGGATGTATAATCGATAAGGAGCTTCATCGGCGGAATCGATAAGTGACATATGGCCTAATAGCTCATATTCACTTATGAACTCCTGATACTGATCTCGAATTTCTTTATCAGTTAACTTATTTTCAACGCGTTTTAAGGACGCTAATGCGATGTTAAATGATTCTCCTAGTTGACTTTTAGACGCTTCGTTTATAAATGGTAGTTTAACAATATATCTACCTTTTGAATCTCGCGCATGAGTTTTCTCGAAATGCTCTTCGCATAATTGTTCATCGGCCGTTAAACTACTTATTTCAGGGACTTGCTCTGTATTCCAAAAGGTTTTTAAAGTATTGTTTAAATCTTCGATTGTACAATTATTAACATGAATTTGTTTAGCAAGTGGTTGTTCTGACAATTTTCCCGAAATAATCCAACCGAATACGGTTTCTTGCGCGATTAAATCAGAACCGTCAGTTTTAAACAATCCGCCTTTAATTACTTTGGAATAAAGATCAGCGCCTATCAAAATGTCAATACGCATATTGTTTAAGGGGTTAGGATCCGCTAGTTGTAAATGATTAAATTGTTTGAAGGCTTGTTTGTTTGTCAAAACACGATTATAATTCGTGATTTTTGACACAATCAATGCCTTCATTTCAATATGCGATTGTTCCTCATGTTTATACGAAAGATAAACTTTAGCTGTTTGTTTAACTTTTGTGGCTTCGCTGCCCGTTATTCCACTTAATTTACAATTGATCTTTTCACGCTTGAGCTTTAATAATTGTACTAAATGTTCACTTATGAATGAACATTCGGAACCCTGATCAAGTAATGCGCGTGCTTGGAAAACTTGACCATTTCCACTTTTTATATTAACAATCATCGTTGCTAATATAACCTTTTGGTCAACGTTAGAATTTGAATTCAGCGAGGTCGTTAACCCATTTGTATCACTCGAAACCATTGTTGTCGAGTTTTCATTCGAGCTACTTGTTTGTTTATCTGGTCGATGAAGCAAAGTATTATGCTTTTTGTGACAGTTATTACAATTGAATTTACTTTTACAATTGCTAGTTTTGTGATTGCTTCTAAAACAATTAATACAAAGATTGTTTGTTTTTACAAAATTAAATCTGTCACTTATATTTAATTTTTTAAAATCATTGCAATTGAACAGAGCATGTTCTTTATTGCATTTTAAACATTTAAGTTTATATGATTCTACACTAGCATTATGTGAATCTAATTTCTTGTTTTTATTAAACTTATTGTGATCAGAATTTGAACTAGAACTTGCGTTCGTACGTTCTGTTTTTAATGCGGATAAGATCATGATTTTCTTATCCATAAATTCTTGAAAAGTTTTAAATTGAGGGAACTCAGTTTCTTTGAAACTGTGTTCTTCCCATTCTCTTTTTAAATTATTACTAAGTTTCTGACACAAAATGTGAATTAATAAACTGTCCCACTTGTCTACTGGGCAACCTAACGTTTTCAACGCTCCTAATGCCGATGTAACTATATCGCGCATATTTCGCAATTCCTTTAATTGATCAGCACTTATATTTGGTAACGATGTTATTTGATTTAGCAATTTGTTGAGAATAGCTCGATTATTATCATAACGCGCTTGTAATAATTTCCACGCTTCTCTGTAATTCGCGGCAGAAATAGGTAGCGATTTAATTAGATTTAAAGCTTCTCCGGAAAGCGTGCTCCTTAGATATTCAAATTTATGAATATCTGTTATATGGCTATTCTCATTAATTGCGGATTCAAATAAACTTTTGTAATTTAACCAATCCTCAAACTCTCCGTTAAAGATCGGGAGTTTGAGTTTTGGTATCGTTACCTCGCTTTTTGTGTACGCTGATACTCCGGTTGTTGTCAATGGAGGAGATGCGATTGTCGATGAGTGTAATGAACGTTGAAAATCCATTTCTCTCGTATCTAATTCAGCTGCCAAATACTCGATTGCTCTGTCGAATCCTTCCTCGGCTGCTTCATACTCCTTTTCCTTGACATAATCCAGTTGTTGCCATTCCTTCTCTGAAATGCCGGCCTCTAATTTTGAGTATAATTGCTGGCATTTTTCCATTTGCTTATTAGCATAATCCAGTCGTTGTTTAAGGTACGTAGCGTTTATATTCGCTTGTCCTTTTTTCTTTGTATTTTCAACCAAATTTTTCAATACGTTGGTTGAAACTTTTAACTCGCACAATAATTGTTTAAGCTTTTCGCTTAGTACCATTTTGCCTGTTGAGTTTATTCAAATTTCAAATTTAATTTTCCTGACTCCTTTTAATTTTGTTAATTTAATTTTTCCAACAAATCCGGTGCCGAAGGACCATGAAAGAAATTGCAAAGGCTTTCTCTATGCCTATTTAAATGCTGGTTAAGAATTTTAAATGTTATTTTTCCTAATATCAAAATTGATTAAATAAACAAATAAATTATAATAAAGGAATTGTTGGAAGTATT
>JABFPD010000251.1:0-13200 GCA_022817545.1 Cremastobaeus sp. ZL-2020 | reverse complement strand
TCTTATCGGAACAAGTGACCGAAATGTCGAATGGCACGACTCAAATTAGTCATAAATCCTGATTCACGGTCGAGATAAAATTTTATGTTCGAGGAACCTAAAAGCAGAGTCGAGTAAGGCATTCTGTACGGTTGTAATCGAAGAAAATTTAAAACCCGACCATGGATGACAGCAGAAGATTAATGATTGTTTAGGGGGGATGAACAGAAAGGCGTTGTGCAACATTTGAATATATATTAGAAAATGGTCATATTTTATTTCAACGCAGGATATTCCCTCAAAATGATGGACGCTTCAGTTATCGGAGGAAGAAAAATTAGTAAATTAATTTATACTTTCAAGTAAACAAGATTTTTAAAAGGTTCTTTAAAAAAAATTAAAATCATCCTACACTACAAAAACTACACTGTAAAATGTAAAAATACATGTTATATAATTTAAAATTACACAAAATGTGTAAAATTACATGTTTTTTACGTTATATATAATGTATTTTTACACTTTTTGCGTAATTTTTCTCAACTGAGTTTACAGTGTGTATGTTATTTTCAAACATTTTTGTCCTCACTTTGAAAACGCTTAGAAGAGTTTTAAATTTTAAAACGAATTTAAAATTAAGTCGAATTTTAGCAGTGTAAACGATAATTTATTTATACTTGAAGCGGAATTGTCCTTGATTCTTCAAATGAAGTGTCATTTAGTTGAAAATCCTAGAGCTCGAAGGATGTTTTGAGGGTGTATATCCTAGCTCGATTAAGCTCAACGCCAAGCGGTCATTAGCTTTTTGAAAATAAAAATGAGTAAAAATCCGCGTCAATCATTAAGGTGTCTCATAAATCATTGCAACGAGTCCCCATTTTGCAATTTACTGTATGAAATGCGCGGGAAACGGTATTTTCGCGGGACGCACGTTCATCTTTTGATCGTCACGTAGCTGCACGTACATACGTGATGCGGGATTCTGCGATCCAAGTGATCCTCGTAATGAGCTCGGGTTGATGAACGCGTAACTTCATTTCCAAAGTAATGCTTCCTCCAAGTACTCTGTGAATAATCGCAATAATCCGTCTTCTAATTAGCATGGACGTAAAATCATTAGACCACTTACGAAAGAATACAATTTTCGACTTCGAGCCTTTCTGGACTGTAAAAATTATTAACGACCACTATTAAAACGCGATAAATTTCAATGCATAGATTATCTCTTCAGATGATAATCCAAACAAATTTAATTAACAATCTTTCGCCTGTTAATCATGCCGTAAATACAATAGTAACATAAATTACGAGTGGTCAAATGACTTGTGAAGCCAGTATGGACGTTAACGGCGGATTCAATTTGATGCGATTTTGTTGATAAAAGGTGTTATTTTATTAACGCATTATATAATATAATAATGCATTACTGTTGCGATAAGAATCTGAAGAATCTTGGTGGTTACAAGAAATCTAAAGTCCCATCTTAATTTAGCTTATTTAAGAAGCTAATTTTAGTTTGTTCAGGTGGAAAAAGAAAAGGGTAATTTCAGCGATGTGTTATTTCTGGATTCGGTTTTCCATAACACCGAAAATATTGTATGTGAAATGACATGAAGTTAGCGGTCATCGAACCTACTCTCGTTTCCGACTTAACTTTTTTCCGTCAAACTGGCGTAGTTGGACCAACGGTACCATAAATACACGGTTCGCGAAACCGCCATAATTTATTCGAAATTGATCCAAGTCCGGGGACAAGACGACACACTGCGAGTCGCTGCCATGAAAGGACCAGAATATAATTTAATCACGGCGAGCGAAGAAAAGTTCACTTTATCAAAGCGCAAACAAGTTGCGCGCGGTTCTGTAACCGGTTTTCCCCGCCGCTAGATACCGTTCGCTCGTCCACCTTTGTCTATCCCGCGTTCTCCTGGACCGTCTCTCTTATTACCATCACCCGCAAAATGAATATCGCGCCGTAAATAAACCAAACTTGTAAGACGTCACGCTAACTCGATACGAGTGAGCGCGGATTCCGGGCACTTTTATTGGACGCTGTCAAACAGTATCGGCTTCCAGTTGACCACGATTTGCAACCCGAGCCCCGGAGCAGTCACATGTGAAAAGATTTCGCGGGAAACCTTTGTTCCGTGTAATATGTCGCCATTTTTGAGGCCCCGGCGACTGGCGCGGTTCGCTTATCACCCAATGACCGCGTTTGACCGCAGCACGTTTCATTTGACGACCGTTTTCGAGCTTATTCGTGGGTGGCTTTGATCAGATAACGTAAAAAGCGGCGCTGTTATCTTTTTTTCCTGCGAGATTCTTTCAACGAGATGATGACCGCTCGTGACCTCTAAACGAGCATTCAAATAATGACTGTATATTTTAAGCTTTTTCAACGACGTGCTCAACGATCCTAATACATTGTATAACTGCAACCATTGTCTATGAATTTCCATATTAGATTGGAATAATCCAGTTCCACTTGCAGCAAAAGTGGATTCCTCTCGTTCCGAACTTGAACCCACTTATTGCAAGTGCTACCTAATTCACTTGATCGGAATGTTTTAACAGTAAACGATCAAAGAAAAACAAATTTATCTTGATTTTTGGAAAAATAATGTCACACTGAATTAAAATTGTTTAACCTTCTAATGGTCTTTATTTTCGGTTTACAGTGATGGTCTTTGGGTCCATTTGGACCCGACTATAGAAAAATAATGATTTCAAAACGTGTACGTTAAGTCTATTGATAAATCTATTAACTTTTTTTTTTAATCAAAATTAATCAAAATAACAATGTGTGACATTTGAATGCTCAAATAATTATTATTTTCATAAATACAATCTATTAAATCGCTTAAATTTATAAAAAATTTGAAACAGATCTCATTACAATGAAAAGAACAGTCTGAACTAAAAAAATTTCAAAAAACTTACTAAAATAATTCAAAATTAGCAAAATTATATCAATTTCCAATTTTGCAAAAAATTATATAATGCAGTTTTCTAAACGGTATAACTTTGCCAATTTTCATTTGATCCGGTTGATTTCAAGTGCGAAAATACTCTAAAAGAATAGATTTTTTACACTTCAATAAAAATTTTACTACACAGCCATAGGTTTAAGATAAACGTCCTAAATTACGCTGGGTCCAAATGGACCCGAAGATCATCAACGGGAGTTTGTCCGTAGGATATAGATGAAATACAATCTGTGCACTGAACATGCATGAAATGGTAGTAATACATGAACAAATAAAAGTTACAAAGTTCAAATTGATTGGATGAAAAACAAAATAATAAGATTTCATACAAAGTAGCTTTTGGACAAAATGGACCCTAAGACTATTGCAAGGTTAACTAAAAAAATGTGAAATATTTTCTTTCGTTTGACCTCAGTACCTGCAGGTGTTTTTAAAGTGGAAGGATATTCGCCTGCAGGTACTGCTCCAATTCTTCACACTCAAAAATTATATTTTTAATTTCAACTGAGTCTCTTATGTAAAGAATGTTCCAAATAGGAGTGGAACTGGAAATTAATTTCCAATACTAATTAATTACTTTTAATTTAAATAATTCAAAACACACTAACTCCGTTACTGTAGACTTGACGTTTCACCTTAACTCACATATATCTGCAAAAATAATTGCAAATTCAACTTCTTCCCATTTGACTGTCATCGTGCCTAGAGTAATGGGCATCATTAACAAAATTTATTTATGTAAAGCATTTAGTTGTTCCCTTATTATGATACCATTTAATGGTAAATATTCGATTAATATTATTCCCACATTTATATGTGATTTTGAGTTTAAAAAAGTGAATCATGTATAGTTATATAAATGTAGCCCTAAAATCAACATCGAATTTTTTTAAGTAGGTTTATTATAAATAAGATTAAATACGGGATAGTGATTAAAAATGGTTTAGAGTGCCTACATCGCACAATATGAGAACAGGATACAAAAATGTATACTTGTAAGTATATAATGTAAATTTGCATTAAAATAACACATGCCAATTGTGAAAACAATTATTTCTATGTTCAGCTTGCTTCTATTAATTCCACTATGATATAGTCTGGCAAAGGTCTATTCCGGAATTGGTGAAAGAAATCCAGGGAACGCGATAATCAAATTTTGGAGATGGGTTTTCCCAAAATGACAGAAGTTGGAAAAAGCTGCTTACATGGATTTCTTTTGATTCGCAAGATTATAACGCAACTGGGAATATTATATGACAAATGTAAGTTTTTAAGTTTCAATCATGAAATTTTTTGCCCCTACGGCAACCTACAATTATTCATCTTACATTGCTTGACATCATGTAAATTTAAAGCAGTATTTCAATCCTGCACGCTGCATACATTAAATAGTTTGATACAATACAAATCTGCTCTACTTTCATTGTCCCAATCACTTCCTTCAATTAAGAAGTTTGTTCCGAAACTCATATTTTTATTATTTAACTTTAATTTCACTTGCAGACTTATATAATTAAATAATGATTTCGAAAATTATTAACTTATTAAATCTATCGAAACATAATATTATAATAACCAATGATATGCAAATAGATATTCCATATAGAAAAATCATATGCTTTGAAACTGCGAAATCAATTTGGTATACATAATTAAACAAACGGAAATGTGAGTCTACGTTTGATAAATAATAAAAAAAACTTAACTATTATATGAGACGAAAAATTTCTAAATGCAAAATTGTTCAAATATCGTATAAGATAGTCAAGACTTTATGAAAGATATTCAAAATTTGTCTCTAAAAAAGTTAATTGTGACACTATCACAAATTTATCAGACTTGAAAATTATTTCACTTGACATGATCCACATATTGTTCAGCATTTATATATGAAATCTTTAAAATCATATATGAAATGGTTGGATTTCCATTCCATTCAAATCCATATATGGTATGTTTTATTCATGTTCCATTGATACTCCTATAAGGCCTTATTATATAATTCTCAAAAGATCTATTTAATTAGTATCGTTGACGCACTTACGCATTTTAGCGATTAGACTCGCCGTGTTACACAATAGTGGCTCGACTGCGATTCTTGTTCAAAAATATCCTTATAAATTTTTTAGAAGAATTAAACTGAATATTGAAAATGAATAAACCAAAAATTCATATATTGATATTTTTACGGATACACAAATGGTAAAAATATGAACATTTCTATTATGTCTTTACATAACTTGAGTGCGTGCGCAAAATAAATTTTCCACCCTCGTGTAATTAATCTGTTCCCAAACGATTTTGAATAAACAAATCCAATAATTTAACAAGAAGTTTTTAACATGCAATCGAACGATTTGCACTTAACTGAAATATGATGACATATATTTTTTTATATACTTCTCATTTTTCAACTTCAAATACTTCTCGATTTTTTAAATTAAATTACATTTGCACATGTAATTTTGTACCATTAGTACATTGAAAGTTGGTTCATATCGCACGAGTTTTCAGTGAACGAAGTAGCTGATTTTTAATGAGGTTAGGTCACCTATTGAGAAAAGTACACTTTTCTCCACTAGTAGAGAGAAGTAATTTACTGCGCATGCGCAGACATTGATTTCTCAACTCATTGAAAATCAGTTACTTTGTTTACTGAAAACGAGTTAGGTATGAACTATTTTCATTGTACGTGTGATACAAAACACGAGTCGCGATTGCACACAAGTATAGCCGAGTGAGCAGTCGCGAGGTATACGAGTGAGCAGTCGCGACTATGCTGCTCGTGATGCAAACAATACTTTTCGCACGAACAACGATGACAAACGAGTGGTTTTCGATTGTTTCACCATAGTAACGAACAGCGTTGGAAAGTACTTCTTTGCAGCCGTGTCAACAAACGCGCAAAGTACGAGTTGTCATCGTTGGAGTGCGAAAAATATTTTTAATATAATTCGAAAGTTTATTAAAAAATAAAATAATTAAACTAGTTTCGTACATAAGTTTCTAAATAAATAGTTTTGATACCTCTAACTGATTTCGCCAAGCGGAGTCCTCGCTCCGTTCGTGCATGTACACGCACACACCTAAGCGCCACGGTGCAGTAACCTCCCAATACAAACATACTTGATGCCCCTCCACCGGTCACATCGCGACGCACGGCGACGTTGGTACGTGAATCAGCTAATAAAAACTGAAAGACACTTGGGTTAAAAGATATATAAAATCGTCCATATATAGAGTCTAAACGAAGAATTTGTTTCTTACATGGAAAAATGTCATCGGACGATTGTTTTTAAGGAATAATAATGTCAAGTTTGATAAGAATGACGTTTAGAAAAGTCAAGATTCTTTTCTTTGGTTTTTTTGGCTCGAAAATAGTATATTACTGAACGAGGAAAAAACGAGATTTCTGTTAGTAGCGAGAGCCGTAGGCTCGAGCTACCAACATATATCTCGTTTTTTTCGAGTTGAGTACGGTATTTTTAAGTCAGGAAAAAATTATTTTTTATATAAGTAAAAATTACCGAACTAGGTAAGTAAAGGGTGGACAAATGAAAAGTCCAAGTATAATTAATGAACGGTACAGTAAAAATAATATTCGGTACAAAAGTTTTTAATCAAATAGTATATACAATTCAAGTTTTCACGTGAGATCTCACGTAAGAACTCATGTGAGAACTTATGTGAGATCCCAGATGAGCACTCACGTAAGTTTGCTAAAAATTTTTGTCCAAAAAACCATAATTAACTATTTTCACGTTATTTATGCTAATATTATACAATTTCGGAAAAAATATATTTCCATACTCACGTGAGAACTCATGTGAGATCTCACACCAAATCGTCATATAAGATCTTACGTAAATTCTTACGTGAGTATTTTTGTTAGGGCGGGCTATCCAGCCGTTACTTGCAATGATTTAATCACATTGAAAAGTCCTATTTTATCAAATAAGGTTCAATTAATAAATTGATAGTTTATAAACTGAATTGGACCGAACGCGTTTTCGGAAATTCAGTTAGACTTTTGGTCTAATGTCGGCGATTTCGTGTTCGGTAAAGTTGGGCAAAAAGTCGGAAGCCAAATAACCGTCGATTTTATAATTTTTTTAAATTATATTATTTTAATAAAAAATATTTGTTTTATTCAATCTGTTCTGAGTTTAAATCTTTTATATTTACTCAATATTTGAATTTCGACTATTTGCCTAATATTACCGAACACGAAATCGCCGATATTAGGCCAAAAGTCTAACAGAATTTCCGAGCACGTGTACGGTCCAATTCAGTTTTGCCTAGTCGTCTAGTCCACGGCGAATAATTTCCGAAAACGCCATATGTTCATAGTATTTAAGCTGACACTCTCTTACTTAAAAGCACGTGCAAATAACAAAATCTATCGTTGTAGTAAAATTTCAATTAGTTTAACTTACAATAGTTGTATTAACTGTTTAAATGGTTTAAACCCAGTATATACATCTCCATTGATATATATTTATTACATATTAAATTGTAATTAATAAATAAAATATTGTTTATTACTTCATTTCATTTATTCATAAATCCAGCATAGAAATACATTAAAAGATTAAAATATGAGTTAAGTTAAATGTGCATAATATAAAAATAGTTGTCAAGAGTTAAAAATTAAAAATACAAGTAATTACACTAAGTGCTGTATCATATTTACAGTCAACTACTCACTTAATTACTTAATAAAATTAAATTTCAATCAAATCAATAAAAATCTAATTTTGATAAATTTTGATAAAAATAATGAAATCCACTGAATATATCAAGTCCATAAAATGAGTATACTATACTTGAATTATCTGATCTAATTTATTTATGTAAATTTGCTTGTAACTGGTAAAAAAAATTGGACCTTCATGTTCCATGCATAGTTCTTGCAGGTCCAATTTCCATACATGGGGCTGTGCCTGAACATGCATAATTAATGCATTGTCTATATAATATTTTTTTTATGGGATCAATGTTTCTCATGAAATTTATTCTCAAACCTCAGATAATAAAACTCTAAAAAATTTTAATTAGTTGCAAATTAATAGTTATTAACTTTTTCTACATATCAATACAATTATCATGTATACATCAATCTCATTATCTTATAAATTACAGATTAATTATTTATCTACTCAATATATAATCAAATAATCTGAAAAGGAATGCCATTTGATTCAACAAACATATACAAGGGTAACATTGTTTCAATGGTTATGTGTGAATGTTGTTATAATTTATTTTATTATCAGCTATAAACAATGATTTTTAATATGCCATGGTTATTTAATAGTACTAGCATTTTATAGTAAAAAGAAAGCTAGTGAAATACTGAACTTGGAAATCCATGGTTCTATTGAATTTCTGGGCAGATATAATTTTGAGTGCAAAAAATAGTGTAAAAAATTAAAAAAAATGACCATCCGAGAACTGCAATTATACACATAAGAAAAATGTAAACATGATTATTTTCAATTTATGAATGTTTCATAAATTAAGGTTTATTGTTGTTGTTATATTACATATTGATGATATTCAAATCATCAAATTGTACAGAGTTAGTATATGTATAAAAATATACAAAATTATACGATTACATAGAATGAATATTTTTTACACATTATACATGAATATAATATTTATATATTTAATAAAATAGTTATTTTATTTATTTATACATATAAAATAAAAACACTCACAAAATACATGTACTTTGCGAAAAATAGCATTCGAAATTTTCATATATAATTTGAATAAAGATAACTTAACAAGATAGTTAAAAATTAAGAAAAATATAAAAGAAATAGCTGAAACAAATAAGCAACTACACTCGAGAATACTCTTACACAGTACCCTCACTTTTCGTAAACACGTGAATACTGCGACAGTAACGCCAGAGTATACTATGCTATTTTAACTACTTTTTAAGAATTAGTCACTATTGCGCAGATTTTTTAAGTATTCCATATTTTTGGAGGAACTGTCATAATTATCTGTTTGTACTTTATATTACAGGGCCTCAGGAGCGCTAGTCGACCAGTATTTTATGTAGGAGACCTCAGTGGACCAGCAAATCTTGTGGGTCCTGTGCCTTCAAACATATTTCATCAATCAAGTCGAGTAAGTATTTAAACCACTATGTTGATACAGTGATATTAATTACCTTACATGCTGTTCTTCACTACTCTAGCTCTACAGGAAGTACTTTGTGCGAAAGAAGCCTATTAACACTGTATCAATCTAATCTTACAATGCTATTAATCTTTACCCACTATAGTATTTGTATACGAAATTTTAAGTGGATCAATGTCAACTGATAATTTGTAGTTAATCGCGATAATAACGAAATAGGCTGGAATAAAGATGTCGCATCGTTTTGGTTGAAAATGGTGAATTTATCGCACAACAAAAAGCAGCTGGTCTGAATCAATTATCTAAACGAGGACGTATTCATAATCGTTGTAGTGTTTTATTGCAAGGAACGTGATCGGTATTTTTGAATTCGCATTTCCTGCTCGTAATGAATTTGAAATTAATACGAGCATGTATGTGCGTCGTCAGAGTACAAAGTTATGAGATATCCCAGTGATTTATTGGATTCGTGAATTGTGCAACTGTGACCTTGGCACTTTTCCAAAACAAAGCTACAAGGTTTGTAAATCTCCAAAGTTAATATGCCGGGCTATTGAGTTTGTAATAACAACACATCTTGAGTACAGTGCAAGAAGAAATGCAACAAACTCGACGATAGAGTTGATTATACGTTCCTAGTTGTTAGATGCCCGGCGATTAAACTTTTTATACTTGTGTGTCATAGCCGATATTTTCTTTAATAATGTCTTTTTCACAGAATCGATCGACTTGATCAAACATTCAGAATTTTGTTGCAATTTATGAATTAGAAGATATTGAATTTGAAGATGCATATTTTAATTGCGTTTAATTAATATTATTCATTATCAATTTTATATTTGTACAATGAAATTATTTAAGAAGAAATGTAAAAACTGCATATCCAAGATTGATTTTAAAAAAATGGACACTAAAAAATAGATATAATTAACAAATACCACATGATGTGATTTAGTTAATCATATTCTTGGTTAGGAAACAGTGATGTTGCACACAAAGTGCAATATAATATAATATAATATATAATATAATATAATGTACTGTGAGTAATAAAAGTTTTTAGAAATATCAACCACCTCGTTTTCACCAATTTGATTAGATTAGGTACTTAAATTACAAACTTTGTGAAAAATACTAAATGAACAAATATTTATTTAGTAATCAAATTAATTTTTATAACGTTTGCAAATGTACATCTTTTAAATAACAAGTTGAGTAGACAAATTTTTAATTAAATCATATCATAAAGATACAAGAAGGCCCTGCGTATAATAAAAACACATCGTGACGAATTTGCAATGTAAAACTTGTTAATTTGTTTTATTATAACTTTGTCATAATAAGTTTGTCACACACAATGTTGCGCACTGTTGTGAATACATAATAATTTAACTGATAAATACGAGTTCGCTAAAAAGTTACATAAAAATTCATTTTCGCTTACAAATTAATAGTGATACAGAGCTGTTGTATTCGGCTTTAAAAAGAAGCTCTAAAATAATAGCATAACGTAAGTAAACAAATCCAAGCGATAATTGAGCAAACCAATAAAACGCTTGATTAGTGAAGAAAGTCGAATCGTGAAATGACAATAAACGCAACAATTAATAAGCACACACTCTTGAAGCCCAATTGCGGATTCCACCGTCCATTTTGAAATCGACCAGTTGACCTTGAAACCTGTGTCCTGCGAATTAGAACACACCCGTTTAATGGATGCTTTATTAACGTTGTTGCAGGTTGTTTGTAGTACCGCATATATTTGTTTAAGCACGTTAGCGTAGTTACTGACACGTACTTATTCGTTCATATTAATAGAGCCGGAGCAGCGTAAGCTGAATCATGGATTAGTGCTCCATTGATAGTCGCATGCGTAGCGCGCGTTGCATACACAATTGGTAGCAAATCTCGAAGAAAAGCCTAGCTGAAGCCAGGAAATTGGAGTGACTTACGCGCAACAGGACAATGGCAAGCATGGCAAATTGAAGAGATTAGTGTCAAGTGAAGGTTTAGTGATGAGTGAAGTAAACAAATAGTAAAGGGGAAAAACGAGCAAGAAAGGAAGAACGAATGAAAGAAGACAACTGGTCGAGACATTGAAAATAGAGATTTTGACAAGTTTCAGTAAAGTAGTAACTGCGGCCAGGAACTGGACCACCAGTCAGAGGAGTTGGCTTAACTGACAGAAGACAGAAGAGATTAGTGTGAACTGATAATGCCGATTGGTTGGTGGTTTTCAGGCGGTGATGGGTAATGGCCCGATCTGAAGATGGAGTGGGCCTGGTGGAAGGGCTGGTGGCGCCTGAAGAAGTGGCGCTCGCGATCCGGTGCCAACGACTCGTCCAACGAGGATATCGGTGACTTCGACCTCGATTCGCGTTGCTATTGCGATGAGTGCCTTGTACGTGTTTTAAACAAGCAAACAAATATCAAACCACCGAATGACAGATCAGCATTGGTTGGCCGGCCCACCCCGAGGCAACCGCGGTACTACTTTCCTCGGGGTGGCGCCGGCGTTGCTTCAAAGACGGCGTTGCTTCAGAGAGCGAAGGCTCGGAGCTCATTGACTGTTCGGCTAACCGGCAATCGGCATTGACCCTCGAGTGACTCCTGCCTATCAATCCGTCCACATAAACACTCGAAATTCTCGCTCGAACGCTCGCTCGAACGATCGCTCGAGACTTCCCTCGTGCTCATAGAGGTGGCGTTTATCGCGGCCGGGTTTTCCGACCGACTCCGCTATTAATAGCCAAGATATGCGAGCGGTATTTTTGTAAATGACATTCGCCTCGCGTGTCGTCTTTGTTGCAACCAGCTTTGCGAATGCTTGATGGTATGTGACCGTGCGACTGCGGAAGTCAATTTGCTTTGTGACCGTTGATTCTTGATCGTTGTTCAGCTGTCACCCGGTTGGGCTTATCGCGTTTCCTTGACCTTTTCACTGGGTTTTCGTCGAGCTTGCTTCACACCTTTTAGGTCTATTTTTGGGTAAGCTTGGCAAGCACTTGTCTCTGCTCTCGGGTTTTATTTTCAGTTGATTTAGTAGTTTTTAATAGTCGACTAGCCACACTCTCCTATAAATCAGGAAAATTCTACTCGTGTCCCCAGCCTAGCACATAGATTAATGGTCTATGTTGAAGGTCAAGAATCAATGTAAGAATTAAGCGAATGGCTTTCAGCCTAATTGCACAGTAGAAACTCATCAGCATAATTTCTCCGTGCCATTATCCGAATGACACGTTTACTCATAATCATCTTTCCTTCTGCTTATCGCTTTATAATGCGTATAATGGTTAATTGAAGTTTTAATTTCATATACCGTAATGGTATACTGATATAAGCAAGACTGTTTGTTTTTAATATTAGTTAACGTAAAGCATATTCGATTTGGTATCACTATTTGAAATGATACCGATGCTTTCCAAATTGATAGGATTGAACATACACTGAAAAATGCGTTTACCACATTCTTATTTCGAGTCAATTAATCCCTTAAGATTTTCGTAAGCGTTTTTTTCATTCTAATAAACTGTAGACACACCAACAAATTCTTCTTATTTCTTCATTACCTCCAATTGTTCTCTTTGCCTCCGCTTGAAGAGAATCAAAGTCAACCGATTGTACTGTTTGAAGCTTTGCAGTGCCAAACGCATGATTTGACTTTGGTAATGGCAGATATGCAAAGTGGAGACAAATGATAGCATACCTCAATGTTTTACCATTTGACATTTCAATCACGATAAACATTATTCATTGTATAATGCTTCACATATATATATATATGACAATTATTGTAAAATAATCTATTAATGTTTGTTAGACTTTTTTATATTTCATTATTGTAACATACGCTAATAGAAAGAAAAAACAAAAATCCTATTGCGAAATCAATGTTTGAATTCTGGTTGTACAGTCTGTTCATTATATGATCACACTGATATAATATAGGCTTACCCGTGATTATTGTATTTATGTATATATTAATTGTCATCAAGAATTTCAATAGCAATCCACTTATAAAATGAACAGATTGGAGGTATTTGATTTTATACTTGAAATAAATTTTGGAAATGTTTCA
>JABFPD010000250.1:0-13202 GCA_022817545.1 Cremastobaeus sp. ZL-2020 | reverse complement strand
CAAATATTTGATTGAGAATACTAGGATCAATAGCTTCATTATTATTTACAACGAATGTTTATGTAATTACCGAATTCATTAGTCGAAAGGGTTTATTTAATTCGTCAGTTTTTTCCCGCGAAAATGAATCCTAATTGACATTTATTCAGAACAGTCATCGGAACGACGCAATTCGAAATGTCAACACGTCCGCGCGGGGCTTCGTCCCCCTGTTTGTTTGATCAACGCTGATGAAACTGTAATATTAGAATCACGAATAGCCATTTGCCGATCATTACCGAGATAAGAATTGATATTTAATAAATTTCGTCACGTCGAGAGCCGGCGATAAAATTAGCCATAAAGAAAATAAAAAGGTTTGCACAAAGCAACGCATCTTTCACATTTCGGCTTTATAGCCCGTGGTCCTGAAATAACATAGGTTCATCCCAAAATTACACTTTTATCATCTCTAATTTGATTTCCCATTGAGATTGCCTTTTTCCGCTCCATTTACGATAGAAAATAAATTCCGAACTGATACGATATTTGACACTTGCACATAAATTCTGTCACTGAAAGCGTAATGATTATTAGCCGGGAGGAGATTCATATTGAACATCGCATAATGGTATTAAATAAAGCACAATCATTACATAACGCAGTTCCCGCTGATCAAAAATTTTATACTTGTGTCATTATTTAACGACGGATACGCTTTTAGCCGTGCCTGCAGAATCATCGTGGTATTAACTTTTGCGATTTCAATTAATAGTCACAATCGAAACAAATATTACTCTTGATGAATTGCAGTCTCGTAACTGATTTGTGTATAATGTAAATGTTAACATATTGACATTTCATTAAAACGAACAAAAATAGTAGAAACCTGTTTCTAATGTTCCTTCGGTGTGCAGTTTTTAAAATAAAATAGCAATTTTATCATTTTCTTTCGTGTTTTGCCGCGATAACTGAAGCTCCTTGATCGGTTCATACGATATTTCCACGGTAAAATTTCAGTTTATGACACAATGGTGTTTTTTCAAGTCGCTGTGAGAAACAAATCGAAGATTAATAAGGTGTGATAATCGCGGAGCATCATCAGAATCGATTCGTTTATTCATCTCGTTGGTCGCTATGAGAGCCGGGTTTTTAAATTGAGATATAAAAACGGCAAAGGCAAGTCATGTGATTTAGATATGAATTGCGCAAAAACTAATTTCGTGACATTTTTATTGTAGGCGTTGCGTAAGCACGAAAATCAGTCGTAGTTTGATTTAATCGCTGGTTAAACCGAAGGCAGGCCTGGAATTTATTTGTCAACAATATAACGAATTAATTACAAAACAAATAGAAATACCACGAAGTATTGCAAATGTCGAATTATATGTCAGAAACTTCATAATTGTGTCTATTCGTCCGAATGAAATTGGTTATCATTATGTTTTTTTGCGGCATCGTACTGCGAACCTCGTGCGAACTAAACTGAAGATATCTTGCCAATTTTCAGCTCTAGTCCTTTTCTGTTTTTTATACTGATTGATGTAAAAAATGTATATATTTCATATTGAATTTGAGCAGGACGTTGGAATGGTGCCTTTCTGATTTTTCGTTTGAATGGATCAGGATACAAAACGGGCTCCTACTGGCTTATGTAATCCGATTTTTTGTGTGACTGAACATTTTAGAAGCCAATCGAGCATATTTTTTCTAGTGAGGCATCTTCGATCATGATTTGGTTTTTACATTGATTGAAAAAAATTAGGGTCAGCTTCTGAAGTTTGCGCTCGCAATACTTTTACTAGGTCGACAAGCACTTTTTGATGCGACCTGACATTTTTGCATCATGTACCCTATGACGGCATAATATTATTTAATATTAATAAATATTATTATCATATTTATGTAATATTATAAAAAATATTATTTTGATGAGATTTAAATATTATTTTTTGTACTGAAAAATATTATAATAACATTGAATGTCCGCGCCAAATAATATTTATAATATATTTTTAAAAAATCTAAAAATATTATTATAATATTATAATAATATTATAGACGATCATTTTTTATGTCCTCAAAATATTATTTTAATATTTTGATATTGTACTTTTATTAATTGAAAAATATATAAAATATAATCATAATATTATTCTAATATTATATAATTATAGATGAAAATATTATTAATTAAAAAATAATTTTTTTAAATAATAATTAAATAGTTTTTGGGAAAATAACAGTTTTAACAAATTATTTGCCTGCAGTTTTTAAATTTTTCTAAATAAAATTATCATTAATATTCGAAATATTTCTATACAGAATTTAAAATCAAAATAAACGTTTTTTATTGCCCTAGAATGATTAAAATTGAGGATTTTCAATGAAAATATCTATGAAGATTTTGAAATATTAAAAATATATTTCACCTTTATTATACATTTATACGCATGAAATATTTGAAATTATAATGTATAAATGAATCAATGTTTTGCGTTATAACACGATTTTCTCAGTTTTACGTTCACTGTGTAACAACGGTAAAACTACAATTTTGTTTTCGTATGGTAACGCAACCATTTTCTTCTTTATTTGACTCGTTGACCACATTTTTTCATTTGATTGATTCGATACAATATAAATATCCAGTACAGAGGATTCGCAAGGAATGGTGTATAAATTTTCTTTTCGTTGATATGTTTTTCCACAAACAATTGATTGTCGTCTCTCAAAATCATAAGAGAAATTAGTAATTCTTACAATCTCTCCATTCGTTAATAAACAACAATTGTCATTACAACTGTTGACGTCAAATTTGAAATTTGTGCAACAAGCTTGTGTGAATGAAATACTTTTCCTACGATTCGGAAGTATACAATTACCTACTTGCGATTTCTGAACAACTTCAATTTCGCTTGTACAGGAATCGCTAATTTGTCCACTACATTCAATTTCGTTATATCGATTATACAGTTGTTGCAAAGGGTTACCAAATTTTTTAACCATGCGTTTCAATAACTGTAAAAAGTTTTCATACTTGAAACCGCTGTATTGGTCTAAAGATCCAAATTTTTTTACGTCCGCTGCCATATGAATCAGCCCATGAACATTATATGAAATGAAACATTTATTGTACAATATAGCCATTGCATCAACAAATTCTCTCAACAATTCATTTGCATAATCAACATACTGATCATAATCTGTACTACATAACATTCTTATTGAAACGTGCAGAACCAAAAAGTGATTGTATATTTCTTCCTTTAAAATATTTTTCAAAACAATAGGACCAGTGTACAAAAGTAAAAGTCTATATTCAGTCGCTTTAAAAAATTTGACTAATTTTAAGGATCGAGATTTTCTTGTAAATTCGCTTGGAATATATACTTTGATATCTTCTAGTATGGTAGATAAACGCAAAATCTGTTGCTCGCTCAAACAATATGGTTCCTTTGTATTACTAACCCATAGATATACAAGTTTTCGTGTCACGCCTAAACAAACTAAATGCATATATTCTAAGGGAATTTGTTCAACTAAATCGAAATTTGGTATATCTGTTAAAATACTGTGACCTACATGATGTAGTGCATCTGATTTATTTCGAAAGTCGACATCAGATCGCAGATCTTCGTTACATTTTAACATATATACACGATTTTCAGCTCTGTCGCCTTTTACTTTACATTTTGTACAACTGTAGTATCCGGAGTGCCCCTTAACCTGCAAAATATATGATTTTGCTGGCGCGTCAGCTATAACAGAATTAATTTTACAGTTATAATGATTATCATTTATTTCAATTCCATTTTCAAATAAGGTTTTTATCTCGTCAACTGTTTCACTTAAATATAAGTTAGAGTCATGCGGTTTTTCTGGACCATAATAAGCTCCAATAAGAAAAATGTTATCAATTCCTGGAACTGAACCTAAGATTGGCCATAGTGATTCGCCTGTCTTGTACAAGGGTATACCATCTACGAAAAGGGATATTTCTATTGTCTGGGAACAAAATCTATCACAACTTTTTATCGCTGTTTCCACGCCTTTTTTTAAACCTATATGTACATATTCACCCGGTACCATCGACACAACTTTAACTTTGCCACGTGGCGTTTTCATGAGCGTTTCCGATCGACGCGGTAATTCCTTAAAGCAAGTGTGCGTTTGCAATTGACCCAAAATCTCAGAAGTAGCGGTCATAGAGATGGAATTTTTCAATTTCCAATGTCTCAAAAAATCCTTTAAAGTTTCAGTTTCTCTTTTCTGATTCTCGTCAGAATCACTGTCTGTTGTATCGGATGTAGATTCTTGAGTAAAATCCTGGAATGATGAAACATCCTGTTTGTTATTTATGTCTATTAGCTCGACATCAGAACAAAGGGGGTCATCATCAGAATTGAAGCAAGTTATATCCAGGCAGTAGTCTTCTTCATCCGAAATGTCTGAAAGATCTTTTGAAAGAAGTAAAGTATGAATGTCCTGAGAATTATCTGTTGACAGATCCTGAAATGAACAACTGGGTAGTTGTTCCTCATTGCGTTGATATATATTTACTTGCTCCAAGACATCCTCTGATAAACGATCAGGACAACAAAACAGTTTTTCACCAATTGGTTCTATAAGAGAACAGAAATGCATGTCAAAGAAAGTTTTATAAAATGTTGTACTATAACTTATTATTTAAGCTATAAGTATTACGAGAAATATAGATGAAATAATGTATTGTGAAAATTAAAATTAATAAGGTTTGAAATAACAAACATATTTCTTGACAGTTAATAAGTTTTTTGCTGTTTACAAAAAAATATCTTTTTTGATAAAACGTAAAAAAGTTAAATTACCCTGATAGCCACATTAATATAAATTTTATGTAAACATGATGTAAACAGGTTGCAATGGGTTTACGTAATGTTTACACCAAGATACAGCAGTCCTATGCAATAATATTTATATAAATCGTGAAAAAGTATTGACTAAAAAAATAATTTTTTTATTTTCGTTACAACATAGAAATTCATACTAATAAAACTTTATTGAAATTTGTATTTTTAATATACATATTAAAAATGCATTCACCAGTATATTTATTAAAAAAAATTTGAATTTTATAATAAATCTTAATTAAAAAACCTAATTTCAAACATTTTAATTCTTATGAAAACCGCGAGTTATGTAAATTAACTTTACATCAAGGGACTGCTGTATCTTGACGTAAACTTTATGTAAATCCTTGTTGTAAACTGTGGCTATCGGGGTAACGTAAATTCAACTTTGAAGCATTGTAACATTTACATTAAAAATCCGTTTTTTCAACATTATTAACGTTGCTTTAATGTTAAATTAATTCTTCAATGTCTGCACTTCTTACGTTCATTTAATGTTACAGAAAAACGTTTAATTAACGTAATGGAACTCTTAAAAATGTTGAAAATAATTTTTTTAAGTTTGTCTAAAAGAAATTTCAAGTAATGCATTACATTAATTTCATGCAAATTAATGTTAATATTATGTTTTTCCATAATGGTCAATTAACGCAAAATGTGCGGAATTTCAAGAATTAATTTAATGTTAAAGTAAAACTAACAACGTTAAATCTACTTGTTTTCAACGTTAGTAATTTTTGTTCGAAATTGAATTTATATTATTTAACGCCAATGTTCCATCAGGTGCATTCCTCAATTTAAACGAAACAACGCACAGCATGGCTATTATACATTGTATATCACTTCATATACTTTTTTTAAAAGCCATAACAATATTTCATATAATTTGTGTTAGTACTCATGGTTTAAATCTATCTGGTGGGGTTTAAAACAAGCTTAGAAAACATGCATATGCATTTTAAAATGCAAAGTTCATACTGTTTACGAATAAAACTTTTTAATGTAGTAGTATTAATGTTGTTGGAGAATTTTAAATCTGCAACAATTTTATCAACACATTATAGTAAAAATTATATAGTAAAAAATTGTATAACAATGTTATTGATACCTGTTATCATTTGTATATTTTCAGCTACTTCGATTTTATTTGGATTAATAATATTATAATCCACATGATGAGAAGTAGGTTCATCAAACACATATTGCACAGCTTTATCTGATTCGTTTTTTTTAATTCTTCGTAAATTACGTTCTGTCATATCCCAAAAATATTTTCTTGGCTTTTTAGACATTGCGAAATTCTGTAATGTAAAACATTGTATAATGAACAAATGTTCATAAACGTTTCGGAATGGAAATGACTCTATGACAAACATCAAGTAAATGATAAACCTTTCAAGAACGAATGCTATTTAAAATAGTTTGAACAATTTTAAAAATTTCATCAACTTTTTTAATATTAATTAAGTTTGGATACAATTTCGAACACTTAGAAATAGTTCTACAAAATACTCACATTGCATATAAAATAATATAAAATAATCTATTGAAAAATTCTTCTTACCAAACCATGAAATTTCCAAAATTTTGTTTGATACTGTTGTTTACTCGTGAACTTCCTTCACTAATGAGTAGTCTACACATGCACACGCTGGAATTTTCGTACACGATGCAAATATAGGTTAGAATTTCATTTTATGAGAAAGCGCCATTGTATGAATCATATATTTAACCTGATCAATTCAAAATTTACTAGGTAATCCAATGGTTGATTTCAATGGTTAGATTGCCTTTGTACTAAACGAATTGAGTGAAGATTTTTTGTTAAACATTATTTTTCGGATTACCTTGCTGCAAAACAAATCAAGTCAAGTGGTCAACAAGTGGTTTCGAACAGAAATTTAACCTAGAAGTTTCAAATTGGACACTTTTAGGTGTTATATTCGAATGTATATATAGAAACTAATCGCGTTCGAAAATAAATTCATGGAAACAAATCGTTTCCATGAATTTAGTCAAAAATAAAGTCATGGAGACTTGTCTAAACATTATATTGCAAGAGGTTATTAATCTTTTTATAAAATAATTGTATAATTTGTTTATAATAATTCATTGATGAATTTGCAAATATATGAAGATTTTGTTGAAATTAAAATACAGAATAGAAATTTAGTTTTTTTATATAAAAAAATTAATTTATTTCTATATAATAATTTTATACTTAAAACTATGTTGTAAAGTTCAAATTATTTGTAATAAAAGTTAATAATTTTTCAAATACATACTTATATTTCATTTTTACATATTTATTAGAGATTTTCAAAAAATATATTTATAAATCGAAATTTCTTATTCTATAATCCTACTATAGTTAAACTACAAGTATTTTGCGTCTATAGATTCATTTGAATTAACCGCCATATTTATATTTCAACTTCACTTCTGGCCGCGTTCAAAATGAACACAGTCCAAACGACAACAAAGAAAAATAAACACAAAATAACGACAACAGTTTAAATGACTGCATGTATTCATTTTGAGCCCGGCCTCACTTCTAAGGAACTTTAGTACGCGCTCGTTACACTGTCATATTAATTTACATCGGCAGATATTCTGGTTCAAATTAGTGACTTTCCTCCATAAAAGTTTCTTATTTCTTAAATACAAACGCAAATTGTTATGAACAGTTGAAGATTATGTAAGTGAATCAATATTGACACATAATGAATAAAGTATTAATCGACATTATGTCTGATGGTAAGTGTAATTCTTGTTCTAAGGTTTTTTTTCGAATATGTAAAATAAAAAAAATTAATCGAAAAAGTGTAGTTAAGTATATGATTATTGTAGTAAATTAATCGAAATTAAATATATTAACCCACAGCTGGTTGCGTCTTTTTTAGCATCTTTTCCACTACGTAAGTTGCACTCCGATTTCTATTTTGTTAGCTAGTAGCTCATAGCGCGACCAGCGGTGGATTAATTACATGTATGCAATGTTTGAATAACCATCTCAGCTTACATATTGCTGAGGAGAAATATGTAACCAAACCATGTTTTTATTGATATTATGTCTTCTTCTAAAGGTCATTGAATATAACACACTAGAAACAAAAAAGATTGACAATGAATTATGTTCATAATTGATAAAATCGTTTTTTTGCACTGCAACTGACGAATTTTTTTTTATTTTCGGGTTATTTGCATTTGAAAAAAAAATTTTGATTTCATGTATGATTATTATATGTATGATAAATCAGTATTACGTTCATTTTAATGAAAATAATTCAACTTGTTTTTTAAATAATAAATAATGAATTTAGAGGATATTTAAAATAATGTACACTCGAATCTCTCTTCGCACAACACTGCGGGACTGGAAACGCGTAGTTGGTACAACAGACAAACAAAGGAATTTTTTTACTGCGCACGCGCATTTCGTGATTTGTTACACCAAGCGAAGTTGCACGAAGCGAGATTCGAGTGTATGCTAATAATGTTCTATTAATTCTTAATTCAAGCAATGTTATAGTCTAAAATATATTTTCAGAAACTACGGTAAAAAATGATAATTACTACATTCTACAACTCAGTGACGGTATAACTGTTGTACCAAAAAAATGGTTATCATCTGACAAAACATTTACTTTGTGGCCACAGCATGTTGAAAAAAATGAGGAGCTCAGATTAATGCTTGTCCAGAAAGTAAATCCACAAAAGACATGGGAAAAGATTGATATAGAATATATTTACGGCAAAGCAGGTTTGTTACAATACACATCTTTTTATATGCAAATTCAAAATCAAACTAACTTCATAAATCTTCAGTTTGTATTTGTAATTATCGAACTAATCATTTTATTTAACGTTGCTTAATTTTTTCAAATATATATAAACAAATGGATATTTATTTGTTGCAGTCATTTCAAACACAAAAAAATAGTTTATTGAGTATTTAAAATTTCAAAAAAAAACGTATAATTATTTAAGAATTTTTATTTTTATCAAAATAAATTTGTATTGATTTTTTAATTATTATAGTAATCGCATTAATGGTCTTATTATTTCTTTTATAACCTATGAAACATATTAACAAACTGTATTTTATACAAAAACAAAATATTTCTGAAAAAATAATTTTCGAAGAAATTTTGCGAAATTGAAAAGTCACAGAATTAAATTTGTATAGTATTCCTTATAAAGCAGCACTATATAATAAACAATTGATTCAGACTTTCAAATTTATAAGTTTAAATTTCCATCTGCGAATCTTCTGAATATAGTGTATAACTTATCGTATATAACGCCACTTCATTTAATTAATTTAAAAACGAAATATTTAATCAAAGATCTTTAACACAAAAAACTATCGATTAAATCAAATCAACGCGACTTTGAAGAATATTTGTTTCCGTTACTATTATAGAAAATCTTTCAAGAGCATACGAAAAAGCTAAATTGGCAGAAAAAATAACTGATGTCGACACTGATGCAGATGATAATTTAGCTAAGCAGAGAAGAAAAGTAAGAGCCAAAAGGAAACTGAATGATTCAGATTCAGAGAATGAATCCGTTATTTTTGAACAGGCTCCGAAAAGATCAAAAAACGAGAAATCTGTTGGGCGCAGTGGACAATCGATAATCTACTCAAAATTTGAAAACCCGTCTAAAGTACCTAAAAAAAGCCGTAGTAATGGTAATCATTCATCGTATTTCTTTATTTAATTTTCTGTAATTATCATTTTACAATTTTATAACTGCCAGGGATATAAAATGATGATTATTTTTATATTATATATTCAGTTAAAACGCTATTGATAATAGTTGAAACTCAAATTCTTGACTTGACTTTCTGTATCAAAATTATTTACATATTCTAATTTATTCATCATCAAACAATTATTAAGACTAATGAAAAATTATTAAAAAATTATTGAAAAAAAGGTCTAACATATTTTTGCATAATATCCAAAATTTTTTTTATGAACAATCAAATGATTATTGGAGTAAATGTGTTTTAAATGGAAAAATACAGATGAGTAGCAACTCAAAAATCTTATCTGTATTATTATGATTTGAACAATAAATCGAAATCCTGGATTTATTCAATTTATAAATTGTGTATCTCATATATAAGGTAAAATATATATAATATTAAAACCATATGTTCCAGTGATTGTAAAGGACTTAGTTACTGAAGAATCTGAAGTTTCCAATAACAAAGAAAGTTCGGATGTCGTTGATGTTGACCAAATAGAATCAAATTCTGATAATAATATAGTTCAAAGGACGCCAGTAGAGATCATCAAGAAAACAATTCCTGGTAAATAATATTTAATATATATATTAGTGATTTTACATAAAATGTAAAATCCATTTTACATTTTATATAAAATGGATTTAGAATGCTCTATGAATCAAAAGTTTTCATTAATTAACATTAAAAACTATCAATGTTAATATTAACAATGGATCTAAACTTTGGGATGTTATAAATTGTGGATTATAAAAAATACTATATATACAATAACAATTCTATATCTTTCAGTCATTTCAAAGATGTCGGATCCCGAAACAAGTACAGTACACAATGACAAAGCAAAAGACGTTGACCCAAAACAAAAAGATTTTGAGACTGGTACAGTGCAAATTATTTTTTTGATATGCACATATATACCCTGGTGGCAGAGTTTACTCAAACATAACACCAATTTAACACTAATATTACCAGATTTCTGTAAAAACGACTGCGAAAACATTATTCTTACACCATGAATTTCTTCGATCTAAATAATTCTGACTGCATTTACGTACTTCATATTTTATTTTATAAAATATTGTGAAACAATGGTGTTTTATAGTAGCGTTGATATATTTAATTTTTGTTATATTATATAATGGTACTTTTTTTATTATAAAATAATGCTCAGGTTAGAAAAAGCTAAACTGAGTATTTTCATTTGTGAAAACATAGCGCATTGGTAATCGCTTTTGCACCAATTTACCACCAGTTTTATACCAAAAGATATTTTGCACCAATTTTATACAAAATTTTTGTGCAAACCGCGCTGCCAGTGTACATATATAAATTCTGTTTTTTTTTAATAAACCTAATGAATACGCTTACTTCATTTTAGCAGAAGATAATTTCAAAAAATACGTTATAAGAACACTTTCCGATATAAAAGTTGATATTAAAAAAATCGAATCTCATTTAACAAAAAGAATAAAAAATACTAATAATTCACAAAAGGAATTGGAAAGTGACTTAGAAGAAGTTGATGTACTGGATCAATATTTTCCTTTGAGAAGTGTTAAAGATGTTAAAAAATTAGATCTCCAAATAAAATCTAATAAAGATTTAAGAAAATCTATTGTAAGTATTTTATGAACCGTAAGCAAATTATACTCTATACATTTATCTCTATTTTATAATTTTATGTGTTTTTGTATGATAAAATCTCGGAGTATTTAAAACAAACATATTGTATTAATTAAATTTTAATATTTTACAAAATAATGCTTGTGTAACCTGTGCTAAATAATCATTTAGCTATAATAATCATATAGCTGTCACTTACCACCTTTAAGGTTAAAATAGTTTTTTCAAAAAATACTTGTTGTTTTCAACGCAAATTTGTACAAACAGTTATGTTTACAACGAGACTTTCAGGCACAAATGTGTTGACTATAAAAACTATATTTTAATATATATGTTATTTACACAGAAAGCTGGAATCATTTCAAAGTGCGAAAATAATTGCAAAAAGACAGTGAACAAATTAATGCCTAAATTATTCACTTTGGAAACAGCAGCTAAGTACAGCTGGACTGGTCAGAAAGCAAACAAAGAAAAATTTGAAACTTTGGAATTGTGGACTCTTCTTTTTGGTAAATATTCCAAATATATTTGAATATGATCTTGATTTTATATCAATTTCAGTTACCTATAAATATGTTTATATGAGTCAACCGAAATGACTATGATATTTTATAAAGTTAATAAATACAGTTATTTGCATAAAGTAAATTTCTGTTTATTTGCAATAAATTAACTAATGAAATTGTTTGGGAATCATTTATCTTATAATAAACTTTACGTTTTAGGTGCTCTACAAAAAAAATTTAAAGATTTAACGCAGGGTGAAGTAAGTGATCCAATAAAAATTTGGCTCTCCCAAGCTCCTCAAAAATTGAAAGTTAGAGAACAAAAAGAAAAGGAAACTACAGTTGAATCTGACGACTAAGACAGAATAAATGGAAAATTTGTTATAGTTGTAATTAAATATTTTCTACAAATTTGATTAAATTCTTTCAGTTCTACACGTCTCAGTTTATCATGATTGTCGTCTACGCTGTTCTAAAACTTATTTTTCCTTACAATTTTATACCTGAATACAGCTTTAAAAAATTTAAGTATTGTAATTCAGAGAAAAATTACATGATATTATTTCATTTACCCTTGGTATTCATTTCGTCCAAAATATTTGCGTTCTGATTGATTGCTTTGATTTGCGTGCTACTATGCAAAATAAACCTCTGCTGTGTACTGTACTTCACAGTTTCACTTTTGTGTAATTCACATATGATTAACGTATAATTTTTCAACTTGACCCTCTATTTTAGAAGTATATATTTTATTTAAATAATTATACACATTTAAAAAATTACAATAGATTTTAATAACAATACAAAAAACTAAATACAATAAAAGTTTGTTGTTTTTGTAATATGATTAATGTTATCATGAAGTTTAAAATAATAATTATTCGTTTATGACACGCATGAGCACGACAGATATCTAGTCTAGTATATATATATAATACACAAAATATCAATCTGATAGCTCGATATTTCGTACAAATTAAAAAAATAATATTTTTAAAATATATAAATACGTTTTGAAAATATTATTTAGAATATTTGTATATCATTAATAAAATATTGTTCAATATAAGTGTAATATTTTTAAAATAATATGAAAGATATTATTCTAATATTAATACAATATTTTTTAATATTTTAAAAATATTTTCATAATATTATTTATAATATTAATGAAATGTTATTTTAAGCGGACATATAATATTTATATCATATTAATAATGTATACTTTTAAATATTTTTAAAGAATTTAAATAATATTTTTAAAATATTACATAAATATTCCTGCGCCATAGGGTTGTCACCACTGCTGTTCATTATCACTCTAGACAGCGTACTGGACCGAACCAACAGGGAGGCGCCGGATGGAATACAGTGGTCCCTGCGTGAAAAGCTCCACGATCTGGACTACGCCGACGACATATGCTTTATGTCCCACACTTTTAA
>JABFPD010000249.1:0-13207 GCA_022817545.1 Cremastobaeus sp. ZL-2020 | reverse complement strand
TATTTTTCCCGTGTTTTCTTTCCCAAGGGCGGAAGCCCGAGGGATCAGTCGAACTCCCTAGCAACAGCTACGAAAAAGGTTGTTTCGAATTTGCGCATGCGCGTTTTTGTGCACACTGAATAGAAATGAATAGAAATACTGAATAGAAATATAATAATCGATTTCAAAGTTTCATCATTTACTTGACCGTAATCTAAACCGAAATCATTTCGGTATCATAATTAATGACCGAAAATGAATTGTAATTTCGGTCTGACCGAAACCGAAACCTAATCAATTTAACGATTACGGTCCGGACCGAATCTAAGTACTTACATTCGGTTACGGTCAGACCGAAACCGAAAAGTATTTCGGTTACGGGACCGAATCGACTCCCTGTTGTAAAACCTTTGGAAAAAAGTTTTTTGCATAAAATTTGATAGCCTTCAATTGATGACCTGAGATTTTTGAGGCACGGAGTTGTTGCTCTCGTCTGCAAATTTGTTATGCAGTCCACAAACGCCATTTGTGGCAAATATCGGAGTGCTTGTTTCCAAAAATCGTGATGAATGCGGGTTTCGGTGATCGGTTGCCGCAATATAGGGTCACTCTCCTGTGGGGCAGCTGAATCATTCATGGAATCCATGATGTCATTAAAAAATTTCAACGCCCAGCTAGTAGCTATAGCTTCCGATCTCTCGATCGTAATGCTACAATTTAACGTGGTTTTATGGGAAGCTGTAAACAATTTTATACAAAAGCTATAGAATATATATAGGAAATATTAATAAAATTTTATTTCGAATTTTTTATCAAAGTATGTATTATTTGATTTATATAAAAGCATTTTAAGGGAGATAATCATGGGAACGTGCAAAAAATATGACATGATCTGAATGTGAAACCGAAATGTCAGGAAACAGTAGTAAAATTTCATATCAGAATTTTAATGAACCGTCATGAAAATTCACGACGAATGTTGAAAAAATGTGAAAAATTACAACAACAAAAAATTACAAAAACAACTATTCGGCTGTTTTTGCTATTTAACTTATGGAAACTTATGGTTTTTAAAGAAGTTTTAAAGAAGTAGTATGAATGATAACAACTCATAACATTTCATAACTGATTTTTCAGATAAAGCTTTAAAGCTTTTCATTCGGAATTCAGTATTCCAAATTTTTTTGAAATTCCTTCACGTAGAACAAACTTGATATAAACCTCCCATGTAAGTTTAAACAATTATATTTCTTAACTATTTTGAGGCGGACATTTCTACGCTGAATAAGATAATTGGAAACGTTTTTAAACTTAATTTTAATATTAGAGATACCATACAGTAGTACGACAGCATTCAAAAATTTACGATCAATAGTATATTTTTAGTACAAGGGCGCCTTGTGCCCGTGTGGAAAACGATATTTTTTCGTATCGCACAAGCTATGAAAAAATGATTTGTTCTTTACAATAAATTATATATGAATTAATTCGAAACTTACTTTCTGTAACACTGAAATCATCTATAAATACTGATAATCGGGAACTGAATATAATACATGCATGTTTCACACGCATTTTGTTGATTAAATCGTTATTCACGCGATGCTCTTGAATATGTGGAAGAATTCTTGTCCCTGCAGTTCTATAGGCATCAATTTTATATGCCTTTTCTATGACGCTCCATTTAGCGACATTCTTTCCAATGCCAGTTGGCATTGCTTCTTTCGGCACAGTCAAATTCTTATTCATTAAGTTGTTCCTCAATGACTTGATAACGTGTGGTATATCGTACAGTGGAATAATCTCCGCATCTCCAATGTTAATTACATTCCCTAATTAAGTATCAGCAAATATTGTTATCATATTCACGTGGTTCAAAGTTATCTAGTCCTCCATTGGTGAACATATAACCCTAGTAAAACAAGACATATAATGACAATATAATGACAATATAATAACCATATAATAACAATATATTGTTTGGTTCTATATGTCCATATATTGAACATATAGGGACAATATAATGTCAATATAATAACATTATAATGACAATATAATGACCATATAGAAAACATATATGGCCAATATAATGACCATATAGAAAACATATATGGCCAATATAATGACCATATAGCAAAACGTATACGGCCAATATAATGACCATATAGCAAAACGTATTCGGCCAATAAAATGATAAAATATGAACAATATATTGCATAGTTTTCTAATTTATATTCCAGAATATTCCTTTCCACAATAAAAAAATCCGCTTATTAAATTTCTTATATATTTATGTATTTTTACATTCATTCATCTATAACAACAATTATTAATGTTTTATACTATATTTTAATAAAATACATATTATCTTATTATCTGTTGTCTTAAAATGTAATTGTTAAACATTGTTTTCGGCAATTTCATCCCTTTTCTTTTTCTTCGAAAGATTTTCGCTTAATTTATTTCGCATTGCCTGCTTCAGCGTGTCCTCAGTTTCTATCTTCTGAAGGCCCATGCTGGATTGTTTTTGGAGAATGAAGGCTGGAATTAATGAAATTAATACATTAACATTTTATGGAATTCGAGTATCAATACTAATATTAATTTGTGACTGTAAATATTTATTGATTTAGTAATATTGGATAAGTGTGTAGTTCCCTCTGGTCACGCTAACAATTACAGTTAAACTTCAAGATTATTTTATTTTCTAAATTTTAACCATGCATAAGTTTTTAGATAAAACCAATCTTGTGGAAAAGATTTGGTGAAAACTCCGTAAAGAATCTTTCAAAATTTCTCTAAAATATAAAAATATGAAATAACCCTACTTTTCACCTTTTAAAATAATATTATCATTCTACCACTGATAATATTATCAACATCGACCATTTCTCAAAAATATACTCAAATCAGAAACAAAGTTACAAGCTTATTAATTTCTTTAAATTGATTATAATAACTTGTTAATAATTAACACTCGTTGAATATTATACTTTGAATATATTTCACACCTAATGCATTCATTTGATTTATTTTTGTAATATTTCTATATTTTTATTAATTGTTTATTTGTTATTTACTTATATTTACTGAGGCCACTTTATTTAGTTCAAATTTCATGATTCGCTTATTGTAATCTTGTTGCACATATTTTTGTTCTATTAAGATGAAAATTGCAACAATTTTAGGTTTTTAGATGTAGAAAGAAATATTAGAATTTACATGAATTGTTTTTTAGAGGAATAATTTAAAAATTTATTAATTACCAATGATTAAATCAATGGCGTCAGAATTAAGTCCAGGTCTTTGCACTTGGCCTTTGCCTGTCGGTGGTTCGCCATACAGAGAGCATGCCTCCAGTGCATCTGTTGTAAAAATAGCAGACAACATTTTTCTAGCAATACTGGTGCCGCTTTTGAGTCGTAGAGCTTTCTTCAAAGAATCTGCATGAATATATATATTGGATCCTTTTGCTAATTCTCGGAAGTCCTGTAAATTAAAATAAAATGTCCTTTGTAAACATCTTGATAATATTTTTATCAACATATACATGTAATACAAAAATTCACAAGTGTTACTTCTTTTGGTTCTTCATCGAAGCGAAACATGGTGCCATCAAATTTCAACTTTCGCTTGGTTGCACTAACTCGAACGTTAGTTTTTGGAGTCCTTGGACCTTGCTTATCTGGCTCTGATACCATCATCCCAACATTTTCAATTGGACCTTGCTTATCTGGCTCTGATACCGTCATCCCAACATTTTCAATATTCTTGAAAAAACAAAATAATTATTGCTCGACCGAGTATAAAATATCTTAGTGAAAGTAGTGTAACCACAAACATTGATGAATGAGAGTTACCAATGATTTATGTATAAACACTAAATTGCTAGGACATGATTAAAATGATATATTTTATATTTAAAACAGAAAAAATTTGGTTAAATTTAACGCAAACATTTGCTCAGTTTATGCAAAGACAAGCAGTTCACATATGTATAATTTTATTAAATTGTAAAATTGCATGTAAAATATTACAATCAAGCAATTGGCACTATCAATTAATAGAAACGTTAGGGAATATAAGCCATTATTGTTAACCATGACTTTATAATAGACATGAGACCTGATGGACATTTAATAATTGAGGGCGATTCGAATAAAAATCACATTTTAATTTTTTAGTGCAATTAGAATGGATAAATTAATAAAATTCACGAATAAAATGAAATTATTAGTTAAATATTATTTTTGAAGTACAATTATATAAATTTAAAAACATTTATGAGAAATATTGTATGAAAACTCGATACAATTTTTCCACATATTATCAAGAACTACTTATTCTGAAAAATTACATCATACTTACTTTCTTACTGTTAACATCAGAATTTGTAGTTTGCACTTCAATGGACTCTGGTTGAGTTTCAAGGTCCATGTTATGTGGCATCCCAGGGTCCGACTTATCATTTTTTCTAATATTTAATTCAACTGATTTCTTCTTTGCAAGTAACTGAAACAAGATAATAATCATCATTGTAATCATAATAATATCATCATTGAGTACACTGAAAAACTACCCAGTAAAATTACATAATCAAGTGTGATTAAATACAGAAAATTTTTGTGTAATAATAACAAAATTTGTGTATTTTGTACTATGATAATGTATCAAAATAATATAAAGATGTGCCACAGAAAGTAATAAAGAACAATTCATTTCAGATGCTTTCTAATATTAATTGAAAAAGACACACCTAACACAATTTTAATGTGTATTGTGTTCAAACAAAACATCTTGCACATAACCTAACCCTTTGATCATAATCCATAAAGTTTGTGAAATTAACATAAATTTATGTAAAATTACAGTGCAGGGTATAGATTAGTAGACTACTAAGCTCAGCACTGTAAACTAGGATCACATTTTATCTAGTGTATACATTATGCCTCGGGATAACCCACTTGGCAAAAAATTAAATCTGTTCTTTATAAAACTTACTTTATGTAATAACTCTTCGTCATTCAAAGACCAGTTTTCATTGAATTTAGCTTCTTGTTTGTCATCATCAATGCTACTTTCTACGCTTTCATCGTCGTCTAAAGTAGAAAAATCCCAATTCTTCTTTTTGTTTACCTTTTTATTATCAGTGGACTCTACTTTGTTTCGTGCCTCATTTTCAATATCAGATAGCCCAGCTTCTGAGTCTCCCGTTGTTTGTTCTTTGATGTCCACAGGTGATTCTGAGTGCGATTGATGTACCTTGTTTTCTAACTAAAAAATATTTAATGTTAATCAGGTTTATATTATAACATTATTGTAATACAAAATTTCTTACCAAATCATCTGTATTCTTAGTTCTGTTGTTGATATTACTTGTCGTTTTTCTACCTCGCCTTGTTGTTGTAACTACAATAACAATTAATATAATGGTATTATTTGAAAAATATGAAAGAATTCCAGAACATTTTTAACCTAACCTAAAAATTCTTTTCAATTAAATTTATGAATGAAAAATTGTTAATGTAATAAATAAATATACTATTATTGTAACACTTGTGTGAAGCAAATGAATAAAATGATAAAAAATCTGTTAAACCTACCAGTTTTCTTCGGTGGCATTTTTAAATCCGCAGTATGCGATACGGCACAGATCGGGAATGTGAACTTGAACTTTGCAGGCAGCCATATTGGTTTATCAATTGAACAGCAATTTGAAAATATTTTGAATGTACAAATTGCAATATTTGTTAGAACAATTCAAATACGTTCTAACGAAGTCTCTTTCAGCGGTATGTACATTTGTTTTATTTTAGATAAGGAGCATATTTTTATAACCTGTAAAAGCATATCTTTTATAACTTGTAAAAGCATATCTTTCATATTCATATATAAACATTATTTTTAGGTTGGAAATTCGAATGAAATATTTGTATACATGATAACTGCCCTCAAATACAATGACAAGTGAAAAATCATCGCCACAGCATGAAAATTTGTTTTATCTATCCGAAGATGAGATACCTTCTAAAAAATTAAAATTCATAGAAGGTTAGTCATTAGATTTATGTGTTTGTTGTTTTTACTTGTAAAAATAAAGATAACATATGTTTTATACTTTCAATTTTTGCAGGTGAACTAGATGACACATTTTATATAATGTCACCTGAAGCGAGCAATAAAATTTATTATGAGGCTGCAAATCAAGAGACATTAATTGAATTTGCCAAAATGAATGAAGAAAATAACAGCAACGTATACTCTGAATTAAAGTCTGAAAGCCTGGATACAACAATTGATTTCGAGTCGCCCAAAAATAACAGTGATGAAATATGCTTTGAAAATGTTATTGCGGACAACTCATCGCTGCCTGATTTCGTTACAGCAGAAATGATTGACGAATCTAGGTGTTGCAAACCGCTAGAAGATAGTGAACCGCTCATCGACGATATCCATTCTCCAAGATCAAATGAACTTCAACCTATGATTTCACAATTAGACTCAGAAACTGTTCCACATACTATTGAACCCTGCTCAGCTTGTCCAGATGAGATGACAGATGAAAGTGTTGGTGTTAAAAAAGATTACTCAGTTTTTTTGTTTTTGAATTTTTTTGTGTTTGCACATTTTCACCCTTTAATACCTAAGATATAATCCAGCAGAGAAACCGCGTTTTTTGAATTTTACAATATTTTTTACATTGCTAGGACTCTGCTTTGTCTTCACTTTACTTTGTAGTAGTGTCAGATTTTACTTTAAATCAATTACAATTGTAATATTATTTTGAAACAAATATTTTCATTACAGGAAGATGTAATTTTTGACGGCGATTCTTGCAATGCTGAGAATTTGGACTATTATTATCATACATTTATGGAAAATAATGATTATTTGCTGGAAGAAGAATCTAGTGACGATGACTCGGATGAGTCAATTTTTTTGTTTGACGATCAGCTTTATGACACAGCTCCAGTCACAACAAAAGAAGCAGTTGTAAAATTACTTCAAAATCATCTGAAACACAGGCGGTCTAAACAAGATCTGAAAGAAGAATTGACATTCCTACAAGACATTCTGCCTTCTTTGAATGAAATGCCAAAAACGCCCCATCAGTTTTTCAAATATTTAGAAAATTATTCATCGAATGTTGATTTTATCGAACATTATTACTGCGTTAAATGTTTGAATTATAAAAAAGCGTTCAGCGATAGGTGCTTCCAATGTCAAATGTCTGAATCTAAATCCTTTTACGAATTTCTAGTCGACGAAGTTATCAAGTATTTATTTGAGCATAGAAACTTAGCAGATGCTATTGACGAAAACAATTTACTTCGTAAAAATCGCGACGAGAATATAATAGGAGATATTCAAGATGGAACTGAATTCAAAAAAATTAAATCTGAACTCGAAGGGGAATATGACATAATTTTAATGTGGTCAACTGATGGAATAAAGATGGATTTCAAAAGTTCAGTAGTTCATTTTTGGCCTAATCAAATCACAGTTTGCAATGTTCAACCCAAAAAAAGGCTCAATTTCACTGTTACAGTTGGTTTATGGATCGGTTCATTTAAGCCAAAAATGAATACATTTCTAAAGCCATTTGTTGATTCATTAAAACGTATTTATCGCGATAAGGTAGTCTGGACACATCCAAAAACATCTGAGACGCACCAATCTTATGTAGTTGCTCCAATTGTGGTTGCTGATGCTCCAGCTAGAGCTGACGTGCAAAACATACAGCACCATACAGGATTATATTCTTGCAACAACTGTGAAGCTGAAAAAACGGTTAATCCTGATTTGCAGTCACAGAGAAAATACTTTTTTTATGATAATAATCATAAATCAATTCCCCTTCGAAGTTCGACTCGTATGTTACAGCAGGCCATCATGGTAGAAGAAACTCATCAATTAGATAATCCAAGACAACATCTAAAACATGTTAAAGGGTTAAAGGTAGATCAATCGTTAGTCAAATTACGAAGCTTGATCTTGGTGTGTGCGTTTTTCCCGAATACATGCACAATGTTGCACTTGGAATTGTGCTCCAGTTTACGAAATTATGGTTTACTGTTAAAATTGAAGGGAAAGATTGGTATCTCGGCTCACAGAAAAATGAAATCGATGAATTTTTTCTTGCCATTAAACCTCCACATAACTTTGTGCAAAGATCCCCTAGAAGTGTTACAAAATTAGACAAATGGAAAGCAACCGAGCTCCGTTCATGGTTGTTATTCTATTCTGTACCAATCCTGTTAAAATTTGGAACAGAATCTTATGTGCAACACTGGATTTGCTTAGTTGGAGCTTTTGAAATTTTATTGCAAGATGAAATTCAAAAAGAAGAGCTTGATTTAGCAGATAATATGCTAAATATTTTTGTACGCGACGTTGCCAAATTATATAGACTGAGCGATTATACTTATAACTTACACAACTTGCTACACATTGTTCTTGGTACTTTTCGATGGGGGAATCCGTGGGCCAATTCTGCTTTCATGTACGAAAGCTCCAATGGCAGTTTAGCTAAAATCACTCACGCCACTCATAATCAAGGTCCAGAAATAGTTAACAATTTAAAAATAATGCAATGTTACAAAACTTTACAAATGGAAAGTCAATGTAAATCTAGAATGCAAAAGGGACAAGAATTTTTCAAAAACAGATTGATGCGGGAATTGACGCCAGATGAGAAACTGATTCTTTCGTCTAATAATTATGAAGTAAATTCAGTGTATTTGCGTTATATTGTCGAAGAAAATATATACACAAGTATTTCTTATGACTGCCATAAAAAACGTTCCAATTCTTGTATTCGTTTTGTTGGTTCAAATTCTTCTTATATGCTGGGAGATATACAATTTTTCTTCCATGGGAAAAATCTTCAAGTAACTGACTTTGGAATGTATTGTCTAGTAAAAATCTTAAACGTTGCATGCGATGATAAACTAATTCAAAAAGAGGCTAATTATAAATTAAGAAACATTGTTTTCATCAAACCTTCTGATCAATTTGTTATAATCTCTATCACAAAAATTATGACAACCGTACTAAAAGTAGGCGATTACTTTTGTTTGAAACCAAATTCGATCGAACAATACCTTTAGATGTACTGTACGAATTACAGAAATTTTTATAAGTGAATAAATCAATTTAATACTTGTTCATATTGTTATAACTTCAATACAAGAGCTTAGACACCATTTTTGCGTTCATCTCCTGACGATATGAGGATTTATTTTTTGTAATATATTGCCCATATAGGGCCGTATATTGATCATATATGGCCATATATTGAAAATTTTTGTGCAATATACGGCAATGGTGTCCACATGCTGCCATATATTCCCATTATAATGTCAATATATGTTTTCTATATGTTCATTATATTGTCATTATATGGTCATTATATGGTCATTATATGGTCATTATATGGTCATTATATTGCCATTATATGATCAATATATGTTTCTTGAAATATTATATTGTCATTATATGCCTGATATATTGCCATTATATGGTCATTATATTTTTCATTTTACTAGGGAAGTAATTTTCAGAAGCGGAAGAAAAATTTTAGTGGCAATTTTAAAGTGAAAAGGATTGAAAAACACATTTCACTAATGGAGAGTTAAAATAACTCACTTTCTGGTAAACCAGCTGATCTGCGAAATTCTCTCGACTCGGCAAGTAAGAGGTCAATCGCTTTACAGTTACTTGTACTTTGATCGCAAACAGCAGCAATAGGCTCTAAGCCTGCATCGATAAGAGCTTTTAAATGCAGTTCAATGCATTTTTTTAAAGTATAGCTTCGAGTTTGATGCAGGCAAAAACTATATGATAAGGGGATTTTCCATCCGGAAAATGCACCTCTTAACCCGGGAGTGGTCGCGCACCGGTCTTTTCCCCGCCCTTTTTAGTTTTTTACATTTTTAACTCATTTCTCTTATGGAACGTATACGTTTGAAACTAACGTAAATTCAATTTGTACCTTTATGAACATAATTACATACCCGAACATTTAAATCGGAGTACTGTTCATGTTAAAAAATGCATCCGAAATATAGATGTCGATCGATTCGACCGTCGCGCGCCCACTAACGTAACTCAAATTTCTGAGTGCCTGTGCGTGCTTCAATAAATTCTTCAAATCAGTTCAGTTCGTTTCGTCAACTCTTTGAGGTAAATTCGTGTCTATTTTGGTTTCATTTTAAGGTTATGTAAATAACTATTTAACGAATAATTATGGAGTTTCATTAAAAATTGATAAGTTAGTGAGAATTAACATGAAGTGTGTTGGTGTAATGTACACCGAGATTAAGCATAAAAAATGTGTTAATAATTATTTCTAGCATTTTACATGTATCCATAAGTATAATATTTATTATCAAACATTATAATGTCACTTTAAACGATTTTACTCGCAAAAAAACATCGATAATGATTTCGGTCAAAAAGACCGATGCGCGACCATTAACGTAATTTTTTCTCGCGCGCCCCCTGCCGGGTTAAAAATTATACAAATGGAAATGCTTTTTCCTTAATAGTAACAAGTAATTGAGTAATTAATGTGCCCAACTCTGATGCTTATTAATTAATATCATAGATTTTTGTTGTTATTAAATATAGATTATCTTAAATGTATATAGCAAAATATTAGGATCAGCATATATCAATTTTTTTCGTGACTTATTTAATCTTGATTATTTGATTGTATACCATCATCATTATTAGATAAACTATGTGTTTTTTAACGATACAAAATCATTAGTGATATATATTATAATAATATAGTAATGATAAATTTATCAAAAATGTATAGGTTCAAATTGTTCGCTCGTTTGGTTACAATGTCCAGGCTCACGGGGTTCAGACAAGCGATGGTTACATATTGACTGTGCAACAGCTACTGCATCCTAACAAAAGGTCCAATGAAAATAAACCTGTAATTGTATTACTTCATGGAATGATGTGCTCGTCAGCTTGTTGGGTTTTATCCGGTCCAGAAAAAGGGCTTGGTAAGATTTTAAGTTTTAACGATTGACATTGGAATTGTATTGAATAAGTAGATTATCACCACAATTAATATTTACGAAACAGGATTTATATTACTAAATGCTGGATATGACGTTTGGCTGGGAAATTTTAGGGGAACTAAATATTCTAATAGACACGTGTCTCTTAGAACCAACAATCCACTATTTTGGAATTTTAGGTAAATTTGTCATATACATATAAAACCAATTTAGACATGTTGAGATTAATTTAATGGCTTTTTAAATTTATCTTTAATTATAATAATTTGTTACAGCTGGCATGAAATGGGAAAATATGATTTACCGGCAATAATAAGTTATGTAAAACAATACACAAGAGTGAGTAAAGTACACTATATCGGCCACAGTCAAGGAACTACGGCTTATTTTGTTATGAACAGCTTATTACCACAGTTTGCTCAACAAAATGTGCAAAAAGTAGCTGCATTAGCTCCGATTGCTTTTGTGGAAAATATAAGAAACCCTTACGTGAAATCAGCATCAAAATATTTTCTACGTAAAGAAATAAGAGTAAGAATAATTCTCAATTTTATTGTTAATTTTTAATAAATTATATATGCAGCATTTAAAAATAGAAAACAAAATCAGCGGATAATACGATAAATGCGGAAACTGTTCAAAAATCTGTTTAACTTGTAGATAAAAACGTTAATGTATCTGAGTTCCTTTTAAAATGGAGAGAGATGAAGTTTAATTTGTTATTTTTTTAAAAAATGTTTTCTCAGTTTTAATTAAAATCTTTTATCTCAATTTTATTAAATTCCATCTAATTTAACAATTAATTAAGACCCATTCTGTACACAGGTATGATAGAGTCAAACTAACTAGTCGATTCTTTCAATGCACCAAAAAATTAACACCTATTTTTTATTGAAGTTCCAATTGTTTATATACATTCGAACAATTCATTTTGTCCGAGCAAATTTATCAAAACTTAAAAATGTGCAAAAATCAGGGTCGTTATTCGATTCTACATGAAAAAGTAAATAAATTTTGTCTTTATCCTATTTCTCGGGCGATGCTTCGTTTTCAAGCTTATAATAGTCAGATTGAAAAATTGAAGTTTCGCTACACATGAAGAAAACTCCCATTTTTATCCATCGTAAAAGAGCTGTACGATTTAGAGCACACCCAGCCTAAAAAAACCAATAAGGTTTCCTTTTAGGAATCCCATAAGGAATCCTATTGGGGAATTGACGTAGGATCCTAATAGGATTCCTCACTGGTCGATAAGGATTCCCAATTATTAACCTTTTGGGAATCCCAATTAGGATTCCCAATTATAACCCTATTGGGAATCCCAATTAGGATTCCCGAATATAACCCTATTGGGAATCCCAATTAGGATTCCCAAGTATAACTCTATAAGGAAACCCACATAGGAATCCCATATGGGTTTTCCACATGAAAAAAAATTCCTCGAGCAGGAATCGAAATTAAGTTCTTTAGCGCGTGATGCCACGACCCTAACCACTACACTACTCGAACATTATGATAACAAAACTTTAGATTCCTATATGAAGTAACATGTGGGAATCCCACTTTGGGATTCCTACATTGGTTTCCCAAGTGGGATTTCCACATGTTACTTTATTTTTTTTCATGTGGGAAGCCCATATGGGATTCCCATGTAGGTTTCCCTATAGGGTTATAATTGGGAATCCTCATCGACCAGCGAGGAATCCTATTAGGATCCTACGTCAATTCCTCAATAGGATTCCTAATGGGATTCCTAAAAGGAAACCTTATTGGTTCTTTTAGGCTGGGCAGTTGAAAGAACGTTTATATTGCCATGTAAACCTATCATCAGGAACGTCTATTATGCATACCTGTATAATATACCATATAATAAAATATATATTTGACGAGTACACTTTTGTTTATGTTAACATTTGTCTGCTTTGATACAAGAACTTATCGTTAAGCCCGAATATTTTGTTTTCACTCTAAGTCATTTTTAAAGATATTGTAATTCTACCAAAGATATATTTGTTAAATATTTTTGTTTAGGGGTACACGCAGCGAGCTTTCTTGCAATATAATGTCACTGATGGATTCGAATTCATAAAGAAATTTGTTTTTCCAACTTGTATTAGGTTGTCTTCAAACATCTGTAATGATTACATTACTAGCTTTGATGGATACAGAAGTCCATTAATTGATAATGT